>QEPC01012525.1:748096-760552 GCA_003113815.1 Sphenodon punctatus
ACTCTGACAAAATTGTTCCTTGTCAAATTATGAAAATAAAATAGTTTCATAATTATAAAATGTGCAAGTTTAGTTATTGAAAAAAATGAAGTATGTATGGTAAGGAACGTAGTACATATATATTACATGTATGTTGACGATAAAATATTAAATATTGCTCTAAGCGTGAATTAATTTCTATGTTTTTTGGAGTTTATGTTTTGTTGCAATGTATGAAGTGGAAGGTGTTTTGAATTGTAATTGTACTGAATTGTGTTTTTGTGTGTATTTTAAGAAAACTCTTGTACATTTAAGTGTCTTTTTAAACTGTTAAGTTTTTTGTTTTAGTGAATTGTATATAGAGATGAAATAAACACCCAAGATAAAGGCTGTATCTGCCAAATTAGTCCTATTTGACCCCTCCTATGTGAAGCAGATACAAACCAATATTCACCAGTGCTTTGTCTAGATAGCTGTTTAGTGATCAAAAACTGCTGATACGTACATAGGCTCCTCATTTTGAATTTAAGGTCATTGAAAAGGGCATAGGAGAAAACAGTAAGGACTAGAATCCAGGACTGCTCTTTAAACTAACTCAAAGGTCTAACAATCAGCTAGTTAAGTAAGCAATATGCAAAGGTTGTCTTTGTGACTGAATAAGGAGAAGCCTTTTGTTTGGTCACATAGCGCCAGTGACATAGCCCACTCCTCTCCCATATATAACTGTATTGTTCTAAAAAGGAAATTTAATATGAAAGAACTCACACCAGATCCAGTTTTTAACCCCTCACCTATCAATCACCTTTTCATGGCCCTACAACCAGAGCTAGAAAATGAAGGACTGGCTGCTGCTATTAATTCAGTCATGAGGCGAAGGACAGAGCATATTGCCCAATAAGATAGATAGCTGTTTTTAAGGCTACTACATCATCAGTACCAGTGTGTCTGGATGGCTAATCTTTAGTTTATAGGTGTTAACCAGGGGGCTGGGTTCAAGTCTGCCCTGTATCTTTTGTTGTAATTAGATGGACCACCCCTGGAGCTGATTTAGGGGTGCACCCCCATGTCTGCACACTTCCAGACACACCTGGGTCCAGTTTAGGTGGACCCAGCAGGTTCCACTAGACACAGTTTGCTCATACAGTGACCCCCGCACCATAGTGTTTCAGGCTGTCACCCGCTACTCTCTGACATTGCTGGGGCAATAGCCAGCTGGGAGTGGAGCTGCAGTGTGGGTCCACCAAGTAGATGGACAGCAGCTTCACTCTGGGCTGGTGCCCCAGGATTGGCTGGGCACTCCACTGGCAGTGCTCTAGGATGTTCCAGAGTGCTGCAAATGGGACTGCCCCAGAGCAGGAGCAGCTTTCTCTGCTCCAACACCTGGTAGGCTGCCTTCAGATGGACTGGACAGCCCAGAGTTGAAGCAGGCTGGTGCTTCTGCCCCCGAGCTGCGATCTGTCTGTTTACACCCATTGTGTCTCCTCTCTGCTAGCATCTCTTAAAAAGAAACAAAAGAACACACTGCTGGTGTATTAGTGGCACAAACACACAACACAATAGCAGTGTTTCCAAACAGTTTCCAGTTTCCTCAGGGGGATTTACCTCCTGACCTTAGCAGCTACTCTGTCAATGACCTAACCTTGTGAAATGTCATCTTGACCATGGCTATCCACAGTTTCACCCAGGCCATTCTCATTACTGCAGCAGCACAGGTCCCCCTGGGTTGTAGAGGGGCTGAGGTGGCCGAAGTGGAAGGGTTAGAGCACAGGTGGTGCTCAACTTGCGCTGAAGCCAACCAGTTGTGACATAGATCTTTTTTTAAGAACTATGCCATGGCTGTGATGGTAGTGAAGTGATCATAGCAACTGGAAAGTCTCATCTGTCAGAACTGTTCCAGGTGGTGAGGGGCCTGGTTAATCTGGTTGCCTCCAGCAGGAAATGGAGTCATATAATGCCCGCTGAGACATTTTTATTAAGTACTTTGCAGACAAAAACACTCGTATCCACCATGACTTGGGCGCTGGCATATTATCTGCAATATCAGAGTTTGTGGTTATGGAAACTCAGTCTTGTCCTGTTTATTTGGATCAATTTCAATCGGTATCACCCACTGATGTGGGGGAAGCACTTGGTGCAGTGAGGGCAACCAGCTGTGAATTAGATCCATGACGCAACGTGTGGCCGCACGGTCCGGGGAGACGAGCGGGTGCCACAGCCAATGTGGCCGCAGCACCCGCCTGAATTGACCATGGGCCGGAATCCCTGTGGGGATTCTGGGCCGTGGCCACCGTCCAGACGTGATGGCTCGGTTCATCATGGCAGGAAATCGCCTTCACCACGCGATCACCGCCAGCCCCGCCGGTTCGGCCGATCATGTGGTGAATGTGATTCCCCACCGCGATTGACCGTGGTGAACATCTGGGGGGGGAACATCCGTTCCCCCCATCAGACGTTACGTGGTCACAACCACCACAGGGAATTGACTGTGGTTGACTGTGATCTCGTAACGTCTGAAAATACCCATTGATGCTTACCCGATGCCTGGCAGCTGTCAGGAACTGGATGAGGATGAGCGTATTGAAACTGAATCCAGACAAGACTGGGGTGATGATGGTTGGCTGGCCATGTGACCTGGAGGGGATTGGAACTCCTGTTATTGATGGAATTTGACCCTCTCTGGTCAGTCAGGTTTACAGCCTTTGAATACTTCTGGACTCCTTGTTGCACCTGGATTGTCAGGTTGCAACGGTGGCCAGGAGCACTTTTCACCAACTCCTGGTGAGGAAACTGGTGACTTTTCTTTCTGATTTGGATCTGGTCACTGTCATCCATGCTTTCATCACCTTAAGGCTAGATTACTGCAACATGCTCTATGTGGGGCTGCCATTGATGATTGTTCAGTACCTGCAGCTAGTAAAGAATGTGGCAACCTGTCTCTTTTTGGGGGTGAGGCACCAGGACCACATTACACCCATGTTCTGGAGTCTGCACTGGCTGCCAATAGCTTTCTGGGCACAATTCAAGGTACTGGTTTTGACCTTTAAAGTCCTAAATGGTCAGGGAGCCACATTTCTGAAAGACTGCCTGTCTTTCCATGCCCACCATGGCCCAGCAATCAGCTGGGAGCATCTCTTTGTAGGTACCATCCATTAGTCTTGTTCATACAACAAGGGCTCACAGGGAGACATTCTTGGTAGGGATGTGCGAACAGAACGTGGTTCAGATGTTCAGCCGTTCAGTTCGAAAACTGAGTTCAGGTTCAGTTGTTCGGTTTGGTGGAGTTTGGTTCGGCCAAACATTGCCGAACATTCGAAATAGTGCTATCGGTACTGATATCGATACTGAATTTGAAGATTTTTTTTGGTATTAGTATCATTTGGCCCTGAGACTACCCCTGGTCTCCAACCCTGGTGCCTGGAAATCTGCTCCTTAGCTGCCGCCCCCTTCCAGTCATGTTTTTCCTGCCTGAATGGGCCTTCCAGTCACGTTTTTCCTGCCCCGAACTCATCCAAACTCACCTGAACATGACAAAACTGTTGTGTCGTTTTCAAGTTCGGTTTGGATGTTCGGTTTGGTCATCCGAACAGACTGAGTTCGATCTGAACTCTGAACATCCAAATTGCATTCGCACATCCCTAATTCTTGGTTGCTTCCCCTGTGCTGTGGAAGTCCCTTCCACTGGACGTATGTTTGAGTGCTTTCTGGAGGTGGTATAACACTTTTCTGTTTGAAAATGCATTTGGCATGCAGTTATAGGGGATGGGGGGTGAGTTTTGGATAGAGGGGTGAGTGGGGTGGTTGTGGGGAAAGGGTAGGTGGTATTGGGTGGGTTTTGTGGAGGTTATTGGGGTTTTGGGGGGTTGTTTTTATTTTAATGTTTCTATCTTTTATATGTATTGTATATGTTTGTATATGTCATATTTATATTTTATTTTGTAATCCACACTGAGTCTTTTTGATGGAAGGGAGTGATAAAAATTTAAACAAATAAATAAGTAATAATAAACTTACACACAGAGAGAAAGAGAGTGCAGGGGCTGTGGATGGAGGTACTAACCTGCTCTGCATTCACAAATATTCATTTGCACACATAAATTTCTGCAGGTCTGTTTTAGGATCACTAATTCAAACCTCACTCAACAACAACATGAGCTTGAAAAAGTCCCCCACTTATTAGTGGCATGTGATTCAAATACTAAGTTAACCTGAAAACAGGTTAATGCATGACGCATTTTTTTTTCCCTTGGAAAAAGATTGAAGATGTTGAACAATAATAGCAGTGTTTCAGTAGAACACAGGATCAGGTTGTGGCTGCAAATATGTATAAATTAACAATGTAGCTACTTCTGAGAAATTTTGAACACACTTGAACTTTATGAGTTTGAAATTTCCTAAAGGAATTGAATCTTCAAAGGTCTGACATATTAAAAGCACTTTCCTTTTAGCTCTTTGGTAGTAATCATTCAGCGTGTACCTATGGGAGTGCGAGGAGGAAAAGGCTGGAGGAGCTTCTAAGAAAAAGATTTTTCTAGTCTTCAGCATGATCCTTCAACTGTTTAGTGTTGACATTAGTCAACCAGCACAAATCCCATTCAAGTAAATGGGACTTGCATCAGCTAAGGTCTATAATCAGTTGTTTCAGAACTAGCACCCACCCCCACCCATAAACTATTTCAACTATTAACAAGATGGTGACTAGCAGCTTATTAGTGAAAAAGTGCTATTTCCTACTATGAAATATGTTCTGGTAGTGCTGCTGCCTGGCACATCTTGGAAAAACAATTCCAGGAGAACATATTATATACATTAACATTATGTGACTTCAAGAAATATCAGGCAATAAACAATTACACAGAGATATTGATAGAACATTGCTGAAAGCACACTGCCAATGAGGAACAGTTGTGCTTCTGGAAGAACAAGCCTGGGCCTTTATGAACAAATAAGGCTAAACAGGAAGCTAAACAGTCCTTTTCAAAGCAATGCCCCCACCCTTTCTTTTTTTGCAAGTCAAAGGTATTCACACCCCAATTCAGGACAAAGCCATAAGAGCAGATGAAATTTTATGTAGGGCATCATCCCATGGGCATAAACATTTGTAATCCTGATGCAGTCATTTGGGGTAAGAAATATGCTATCATACTGGTTTGTTGCCATGAGAACAGATGATGAAGCCACACTCCATCTAGCTAGTATTCACCATGTCTTCCAGCTATAGGTACAGGTCACAACTGTTGAAGACGGTAATGTCTATATACAACAACTAAATCATATGGGTGTTTTTAAATGAGCAAGGCAATAGGGGTGTGTATGTATGTCCATGATCACTGAGTGGCACTTTTGTTGAGCACCCACTCAGGTAGACTGCATGAGGAAGGGTGGTGGCTGTCAGCATGGCTACCCCAAATACAGAGGCAAGCCGCCACTCACTCCCTCTTTCACGGACCATGAGGAAGGTGAAGCACATTGAGCTGGCTTTTGCAACTGACATGTTTGGCCAGTTCTTGTGACTTGCAGAGGCCATGTCTGTTAAGTTATATGCAAATTATTCATAAACAAAGGTGGCATCTCCTTATGAGATGGACACTGTGAGCCACGCCAAAGGGCAGAGCACAGCAAGGTGTCAGTGAACAGCCCAGGGAGGTCTGGCCCTTGGTGACTACAGAAGATTAAATAGTTCTTGTGTAAGTATCTCCCCAACATCCTTGGGAGTAAAAAGTATGCAAACAACTGATTTAGTTCTTATCAATGGACGTGTCATCTCTGAGTGACCCCTTTGTTCCCTGATCATCTAGTAGACCAACTGCCTTTCTAGCAGGTTTTCTGGCTCTGATGTACTTGAAAAAAAATTGCTCTTGGATTTGGTATCCTTAGTAAGTTGTTCCTCAAATTCCCTCTTGGTCTGTCTTATCATGGTTTTACACTTTCTCTGCCAATGTCCTGTGCTCATTCCTATTTACTTCATTTAGAATGATTTTCCATTTTTTGAAGTACATTTTTTTTTACTCTGATAGTCTCCTTAATTTTACCATTCAGCTATGTAGGCATAGAGCGAGACCATCTTTGCCTCCACCCTGCTGCCTGCTTTCGTGAGAGATGTGCCCTTCTTTGAATCCCAGACCAGATAGGGGGTTCTTCCTTATTCTCTCATCCTCTCAAAGCAAGTTTCACCTGTCTGCAGGCCAACACCATACTTTCTTAGGCCATGACTACCTTCTAACTCCTTGGGATAGGATTGCCAAAGTATTGATGGTTCCATCCCATTACCTATCATAAAGTAGGCCTTGGTGATGCGTATTCCAGGGTGCTTACAACTGAGGCAACACTCACTCCTGCAGCAGCAGCAGAGCAAAGACGTGGCAGCGGGGGCCCGATGGTGGAAGTAGAGTTGGTGAGAATGCGGTTCTGCCGCGGCTTCCCTTGCACATGTCAGGGCACGATTTTGCACCCTGACATGTGCGAGGGAAGCTGCAGCAGAAGCCCATCCATATGGGAGCTATATTCAGAACTAGGGCTGTAGCAGAATATTGCAGCAGTAGCTATTTCTGCTGGAAATAGCGTTTCCGCAATTAGTGGTACAACGTGGCAGAGACTGTCATTCCGCTAGTTTCATTTCACTACTTCTGCAGTTCCGCTAATTTCATTCCACTGCTTCCACAGGTTTAGCAAAATAGCGGAAACATGATATTTTTGCTACTTCCACCATTCTGCCAGTGCCACAAAATAGCAGAACAGCGGTTTTCTGACAGTTTCCGCAATTTTTATGAAATTCCACAATTTGCAGAATGCTGGCGGAATTAGAGGAATGTGATGCGGGCAATTTCAAAATGGTGGAATGGAATCGGGGCGCGGTAACAGCTGCTGCCACATCAGCCCTATTCAGAACCAGGCTTCTCCCCACTGCCGCATCTTCCCTCATGGTCTCAACGCAACCGCACCACGTCAGGTGTGAATGTGGCCTGATTCTCCAGAGACTCCTGCTTTTCTTCCCACCCACTGCCTGCCACATTCTCTCTCTCTTATGTCTGTCAGTCACTTTAGAGTTAGCACCACCAATGAGAATGCCACACACTGCTGCCTGCCTCAATGAGAGAGACAGAGAGAGAGAGGGAGAGAGAGGGAGAGAGAGAAGGTGCCCACAGAGGGAGTCACCTAATGAATGGGACATTTAACTACACCTGAAATGAAAAATCTCACTGAGTGCTGCTCCCATTGGATGTAGGGCATTCGCCGCGATTCACGTGGCACAGAAAACTTATCGACTTTTCTGCTGTTTTCACCCTTATTTGATCCTGGTCAGGGGGTCAATAATATAGCCCCACCACTATCTGGTGTCTGTTTAATCATGGAATTTCTATCCAATTCTGTAGTTATTCCAGGACAGTGTTTGTGTCATTAATAATTTTTATCATGTTTGACACAATGCTGTCTTTGACATACAGGGCTACTCCACCCCCAGTATGATTGACTCTGTCATTTCTATATATTTTGTATCCTTGCATCACAGTGACCCATTGATTTGCCACATTCCACGATGTTTCTGAGATGCCTATTATATCCATATCCTCATTTAAAGCAAAGTACTCTAATGTCTCCATTTTACTTTTGACTCTGGCCTTAGTATAAGTTTTACTTTTTAGTCTGACATTGGTATACAAATATCTAAGCATTTTAAAACCCTGGTGCTTGTGATTGCATATTTTGTTTAATTTGGAAGTATTTACGTTTGTCTGTTCCATACTAATGTCCACCTTATCTCTCTCGTATACTTCCCTATCCTGCTTACCCTTTGGCTGCCTCCATCTGAGCTGTACGGTCTCCTGCATCTGTCGGCTTTCCTCCAGGTCTTAGTTTAAAAACTCTGCCACCTTTTTGATTTTTAGTGCAGGCAGTCTTTTCATTTTGGTGGAGCCCATCCTAACAGTATAGGTTTCCTCTTCCCCAAATGTTTCCCCAGTTCCTAATAAATCTAAATCCCTCCTCCCTGAAACATCAAATCATCAATGCATTGAACCTCCAGAGCTGAGCTTGCCTCTGGGGCCCTGCGCATGGAAAAGGAAGCATTTCAGATAATGCTACCCTGGAGGTTCTGGACTTCAACATCCTTCGTAAAAGCCTAAATTTATTCTGCAAAACCTCCTTCCTACACCTTCCTATGTCACAGGTACCACAACAACTGCATCCTCCCCAGCACTCACTAAAATCCTGTTGAGACGTTGTATGAGGTCTGCTATCTTTGCACCCAGCAAGCAACTGACCACGTTATATTCCAAATGATTGCATCACCCACAACTACAGCCATCCTATTCTATTCCTGTAAGTTGGGGTCCCCTCCCCTGGTGAAGTATCCTCAGTGTGAGAGGATACTATGACATCATCTGAGAGGCAGATCCCAGCTATGGGATTGTTATTGAGTGGTTCCGCTCCTTCCTGGCTGGAAGAACTCAGCATGTGGTGCTCGGAGACTGCTTTTAATTGCCCCAAGACCTCATTTGTGGTGTCCCGCACGGTTCTTTCTTGTTCAGTCTCCTGTTTAACAAGTATATGCAGCCACTCAGGGAGGTTGTGAGATGGCATGGTGTTGTCATCAATATGATGACGACACCCAACTGTACCTCTCTTTTTCATCCAACCCAGACTGGCAGTCTCAGTGCTGCTTACCCTGTGTCTGGTGGCTAGAGGGGACTGGATGAGGGTGAGATGAAAAGTTCAATCCTGACAAGACGGAGGTGATGTTGGTGGGTAAGGCGGCGGATGTGATGGCCGCCGTCATTGACAGGGTTTGACTTCTTCTGGTTCCCCAAGTTCACAGACTGGGTGTGTTCCTTGACCCACATATCTAAATTGATCTCCAGGTGTGGGGCAGTGGTGAGAAGTGCATTTTGCCAATTACATCTGGTTTGTCGGCTTCAGCGATACATTTCAGATAGCGACCTGGGCACCATCATTCATGCTTTTATTACCTTGAGATTGGACTATTGTAATGCACTCTACATGGCTACCTATGGTGAGGGTCCGGAGTCTGCAGCTAGTACAAAATGTGGCGACCCATCACCTTACGGAGTTGAACCACCATGAGCACACTACACTGGTGCTCCGGGCTCTGCACTGGCTGCCTATAGTCTTCTGGGTCCAATTCAAGGTGTTGTTGTTGATCTATAAAGCCCTGTATGGTCTTGATCCAACTTACCTACAGGATCTCCTCACTCTCCATGCTCTGGAGCGACCTCTGCAGTCAGATTGGAGCTCCCTCCTTGAGGTCCCCCATGTAGCCCTTAAATGCCACTATGGAGAAGACATTTTTGGTGGCCGGACCTCAGCTGTGGAATTCCCTCTTGGTGGAGACCTGGATGACCTCAAACCTCCCTTCCTTCCTGAGTGTGACTAAGACCTGGCTGTTCCACCAGGCATTTGGTGGGGGAGATTGGGTTTAGGGTGGGGGGTTATGGAGGGGGGAGGTAGATCTACTTTTTTTGCCTTCTCTTTAATTGTGTGGTTTTTGCTTGTTTTTATTGTTTCTACATGTAAGGCACCCCGAACTGCCTGGAGCAGGAGGGGCGGGATAGCAAAATTTTATAAAATAAATAAAATAAATAAAAATATAGTTTCCTTCTGGTTAAAATAATATGGTGTGTGGGGAGGGGCTTGCCTTGCATAGGTGGGCACTGAACAGGCACAATGGAGGCTGTGTGTGTGTGTGTGTGCGTGCATGCGTGCGTGCGCACGCGTGCGTTAAGGGTGAATATCTGGTTTATTTCTTGTGGGTGTTGCTTTGTCTGCTGGACTGGCTTTTCTTTTGGTTTCTGCCTGCAATTGCATCTTTGTGGGTTTGTCTTCTTGAGCGACTGTCTCACTTTTGATAGCCTCAGCCTGCTTTTCTGGGCACTGCTTGGTTGGTATAATGATTTTAAAGTGGGTGTACTACTGATGGTGGGCCATGCTGTAGTTGCTGCTGGCTTTTCTTTTCTTTTTTGGCTTTCTGCACACATTTGAACTGTTTGGGTTTGTCTTTTTGTGTGATTGTCCCACTCTTGCTAGCCTGCTTTTCTGGGCTCTGCTTGGCCAATTAGCTTCTTCAGGAACATGTTGCACAAAGAGACACAGTCTTTCTCATGCAACTTCCAAGTGCAGATTCTTCAAAAGCAGATAATACAAACAAAGCAATATAGAACAAAGAGCCATAAGATTCAACCCAATTAAATAAAGGGTAAAAATACCCTAATAAAAATTTAAATCAGACCTCTCAGGCTTGGAAAGCCAACCCTTGGCTTCATGATTCTCTCATGAAGAGACTGTGTCTCTTTGCACAACATGCTCCTGAAGAAGCTACTTGGATAGTGAAACACTGGGCCATAGAAGAGACAAGTACACTTTATATACCAAAGCAAGTCTGGATCATTCATCCCCATTTTGAACTTACAGATGTTTTACAACTTTTAAAATTACCTTGTCTTGTTGAAGATTGGACTTTATTAGTACTTTATACAGACTGTTCTCTTCCTTATACTTTTGTTGTACTGAGTTTTCATTATTGGTCTCTATTTTAGAATTCATTAAACTATCTGTTTGCATATAGGATATTAAGATTGCAGTTATTGTATGTCTAAATATTATATTCAATTACAACATTCTAGAAGGATTGGGAGACACCCCAGGTTAATGTTAATGCTGTTGTAAGAGGCCTAAAGTACAGCTGAACATTGATCAGAGGGGATTTTAGTTATGCATGAGATTGGCTTAGACACTAATTATAGAATCATTAGCCATTTTTGCATGGATCCCACCTGCTGGATGTACGGGCAGGTGTGGGGTGTGGTGGGGAATTCATGCGCATGCCACAGTGGGGGGCGGGGAGGGTGTGCATCCATGGAAACACCCATGGAGCCATATTACAAAACAAAGGAGGCTCCATGGGAGGAGATTGGTGGAGGAGGGTGTGCGCCCGTGGGAAAGGGAGCACGCCCACTTCCACCCACTGCCGGCACACACCCATTCCTCCACCCAGCAGCACTGTATGAAAACAACCATTAAGTGAGAAGCTTTGCTCCCAGGTGTGTTAAACGTTTGCTTTCCTCCCACTTGATTGAGCAATCACCATGACTGAGAATTATGCTGGACATAGTGATACAAAAGGTGAGAAATAGTATTTGTTGGACAAAAGGAAAGGAATCAGGAACATTTTAAAAAGAAAGAAACTGTAGAACAGCTGAATAGGAACTACCAGTCTCAGAAGCATCAGATTTGAAATGCTCCTGTGAGGCAAAATAATAATAAAAAGTCTTAATAAAGCATTAGTATATGTGTGTGTGTGTGGGGGGGGGGGGTTTGTCTTTAAATGAAGACCATTTAACATCTACACAAGATGATTCAAAGTAAATGTTGAGACATTCACTGTTTAAGACACGTCTTTGAACCCAGACTTCTGGCTATGAAAGAAACACTTATTTTCCATTTAAAGTCATGACAGAAAACAGAGATAGAATCTTGTTTCTTCACTTCAAATATACTTTCTAGGAGACTCTAACCTTAAAGATAAATTGTGGGCACTTGTATCCCTGGAATACATGCTCTATAAAAAAAAATCACTACATGGAGCACATTGCAATATCATTACTAGTGAGCCCATCCGTATTCTTATTACAGAGTGGGAGTGCTCTAATAGTTAAATTGTGTTGCATGCTACAACACACCTTAAGCCCCAAATTTCTATTGTTCTAAAATCGGCATCATCAAAGTTAGGGATTGTGAAATTTGTTGTGATGTATAACTGGGGTAAATAGTTCATGCTGTGAAAACCTCAGCTGAATCAATTGGATAAAAGCTGAGATGTCGCAGTTTGAAAATTGCACTTTCATGCCTGATTTTTCATTTAGTCAGACCGTCTCGATCTCGGCAGGGTAGAGGGGATGAGTGTTGGCGGGGAGGAGGAATTAGCCTTTTATAAAATTACAGGAGGCTGCCAGGGGGGTGCTTTTGTGGTTTTATTTGTAAATCTGATTAGTAATGTTAATGTAATGGGGTTGTGAAAAAACCCATGTTTGCTTATGGAGAGGGGCGGGGCTGCTTTGAAGAGGAGCGCTACTTGTTGCCTCTTCTGTATTTCCCTTCCCTGAGTGGGGTGTGGGTAATTGTGCCCAGGGGGTTCAGGGAACTGGGGAGCAGGGGTAGGGGGGGCAAGGAAGTGAGGGTGGGGAAAGTGCTTTGGGTGTCGGGGCAAGGGAGAGAGGACAGAGAGGGTGCTTTGGGTGTGAGGGAGCCAAGGGAGTGAGGGTGGGGGCACTTTGTTTGTGGAGGAACAAGGGAGGAAAAGTGGGGGCACTTTGGGTGTGGGAGGCAAGGGAGCGAGGCTAGGCTGTGTTTTTGGTGTGGGGAAGGAAAGGGAGTGAGGGCAGGGGGTGCTTTGGGTGTGGAGGGATTAAGGGAGAAAGGGAAGGGGGTTCTTTGGATGATGGAGCAAGGGCAAGGGGGTGCTTTGGG
>QEPC01012525.1:775509-803549 GCA_003113815.1 Sphenodon punctatus
GCACGACGCCAATTTTAGGGCTTCCCGCGATCTCGCAATATTTCTGGCCGAAGGCGAACGCGCGAACCACCCGAACACCGAACGACCGAACACGAACGCACAACCTGATGGCGAACGAACCGAACGTCCGAACATGAACGCACAACCCGATCGCGAACAAACCGAACGTCCGACCATGAACACACGACCTGCCCGAACAACCGAACACGAACGTCCGAACACGAACGCTACCGAACCGAACGGGCGAACACGAACGCGCGATACGACCAAACGACCGAACACGAACACACGAACCGAACGCGGCCGAACCGAACGGCCGAACACGAATCGCGATCTGTTCGCCCGTGCCTAGAAAGTATGCAGGAGGTAGTGATCCGACCACAACAAGGGTGTACCAACAACACTCCCAGCCATTAGACCCCATAAGTCAAGGTCGGTGTAGAACAATAGGTCCAGAGTATGACCCCCATCATGTGTCAGGACAACCTGGGAGAGGCCCATGGTTGTCTTGGTGGCCATGAACTCCAGCACTGTGCCATGCAACCTGGCTTCAGCATGGATGTCTATTTATGTATTTATTTTAACAAAATGAGTTACCCTGCCCCTCCTGCTCCAGGCAGCTCAGGGCGGCTTACATATAAAACAATAAAACAACAAGCCAAAACAAAAAAATAAAAGAAAGGCAAAAAAAGAGGATCTCCCTCCCCCCTCCATAACCAACCCCTCACCCACCCTAAAGCCCATCTCCCCTGCCAAACGCCTGGTGGAATTACCAGATCATAGTCATAAGCCGGAAGGAAGGGAGGTCCAGGCGATTCAGGCCTCCGCTGGGAGGGAATTCCACAGCTGAGGTGCGGCCACCAAGAATGTCCTCTCCATAGTAGCCCCCCGGGCCATGTGGGGGACCTCAAGTAGGGCATTCCCAGATTACCACAGGGGTCACTCCAGAGCAGGGAGTGTGAGGCAATCCTCTGTAGGTAAGTTGGGCAAAGCCCATATAGGGCTTTATAGGTCAACACCAACACCCTCAATCGGGTCTGGAAGACTATAGGCAGCCAGTGCAGAGCCCAGAGTACCACTGTAATGTGCTCACGGCTGCCTGACCCCATAAGGAGATGGGCTGCTGCATTCTACACTAGCTGCAGTCTCCACACCATCACCATGGCTAGCCCCACATAGAGTGTGTTACAATAGTCCAATCTTTTTATATTTTTTCATAATAGATTTTTATTTTATAAACATAATAACATTAACAATAACATAACTAATGCAATTTACATATTGATCTTGTAGCGCTTTATCAGGTGGATAAATTAGCCAATCATTTTTACATGTATCATATATCATAATATAATATATGGTAATTCTTACATGTATCATATATCGTAATAGAACATATATTTCAGTGGGTGAATTTGAGCATCTTCTCTGCGCATTACTTTAAGGCAGGGAAGCGATGTTGCACTGAATTCTTCTATATTTTTTTCCCCCATGGTCCTATCAATGTTTTTTCCATAGTAAAGATATACCACAGTCTCGTCTTCCATTCATTTATCGTGGGCAGCTTTGCGTCTTTCCACCTTTTTGCAATTGCCACAAACATAATGTCGTACGTTTTTTGAAAGGTCTTGATTAAGGGTATATCTAGGTATATTCCACATAATGCAATCTTGGGTACTTGGGGTAGTTTCAAATTTGTGGCCTTATCTATTTCCTCCCATATCTACCCCCAAAAGCGTTTAAGTACCCCACAGGATCACCACCAATGCAGGCGGTCGCTCTCTTTGTCACAGCCCCTCCAACATTTATTACTGTATCCTTTCACTACTTGGCTGATTCTCTGTGGTGTGAAATAGTACCGCATTAGGAGTTTGGTTTGCGTATCCCTTATTTCCCAGGATGTGGAACTTTTAAATATTCTCCTTAACATTTGATTTTTATCTTTTTTGGTAAATCTTAAGCCTAGTTCTCTTTCCCAACCCGTAAGATATTGTTGTGCACTTGGGCCTACGTTGAGTTCTTTGTATATTCAGGACAGAATTCCTTTACAGTTTGTTGATTGGTAAAGAGGCTTTCCTACATTAAGTGGGGGTCAAGTAAGGGTGTTTTCAGATGTGATGGGGCCAATTGGCCCCGTCACGAAATGAAGGAAATGATCCCCCGCTGGGATGACCCGTAACACCCTAATAGACGTTCCAGGGGATCCTGGCAGGGAATCGGGGAGGGGGCGGGACCGTGCGGCTGCACGGCCCTGCCCCCAACACGCTCTCCGCCGCCCGCCCTCTGGGGAGACAGGCACCCACCATGGCCAATGCTGCCGCAGCGCCCGTCCACTATACCCACAGGCCGGAATCCCTGTGGGGATTCCGGCCCGTGTCCACCGTCCAGACATGACAGCGGGGGTCACCACGGCCTGGAATTGGATTCAACACGCGACGGCCTCCAGCCCCGCCGCTTCAGCCGCTCGCGTGGTGAATCTGATCCCACGCTGTGGTAACATCTGGGGGGGAACATCCGTTCCCCCCAACAGATGTTACGTGGTCCAAGCCATCACAGGGAATTGACTGTGGTGGACATTGACCACATAACATCTGAAAATACCCAAAGTTCCTCCCTCTTAGACATTCCAAACACCCAACTTCTAAGCTGGATGTATTGCTAATCTTGGATGTTCATCTTCAGAAGATCACGTATATCCTCCTTTATCATAAAGCTATCTCCTCTATATAACTGCGACACTTTAGTTAGGCCTTTTTTGTCGAGTTGCTGAACTAGTTGTGTTGTTAATTTTTTTTATCACTAGTTCTGGGAATTATAATTTTATAATTTTATATTTTTTCTTATTTTGTTCCCAGGATTTTAGCACATGGGAAGCAAATGGGTTTTCTTTCCATATTGTTTTATTTGGGTATGCTGTGCCTACCAGGCATTCTTTAAAGTCCTTCACCTTAAATAAGTGTTTTTCTTGCTCTACCCATTGTGCATCTTTATGGTTGTGGTACCAGATCTGGGTGGTTATTAGACCAATGGCTAAGTGGTAGGTTTTTTAATCTGGCACCGTTAGGCCCCCTCTGTCATAACTAGCTTTTAATGTGTCCAGATTAATTTGTGGCATCGTATTTTTCCAAATAAACTTTCTTAATTGAAGATCCATTTGCGAGAAAAAGGAGGGGGGGGGGAGAGTAATCGGTAGTACCATCATGGTGCACAGCAATTTGGGGAGAATCTTCATTTTAAAGAGGTTCAGTCTACCTATCCAGGTACATGCTAAGGATGTCCGTTTGTCCAGCTCTTAACTGACTTGGTCTATTAATGGTGCAAAATTAAATGTGTATAGTTGTTTATGATCATGAGTTAGGTATATTCCTCGGTATTTTATCTTTTTCTTTTCTATTCTAAATTTGGCATTTCTCATTCATTGTTGTTCAGTTTCAGACGTGATATGGGCGAAGATTTTTCTACATTTATTTTATATCCACTTATATCCACTTTTTATTTTATATCCACTTATGTTGCTGAAGTCCTGTATTAAGGCCAGTAGGGGCGGGGGGGGGGAAATGATTTTTCTGGGTTGGCTATAAAGACTAATAAGTCAACTGCAAGCAAGGCGGTCTTATTTTTTACCTTGCCTAGGGTGATTTCTCTTATGATTGTCTGATTGCTGCTGCCAGTGCTTCTATGACGAGATCAAATAAGACAGGCAATAATGGGTATCCCTGCCTTGTGCCTCTTTTGAGGGCAAACGTAGGTGACAAATCTCCATTAGTCAGGATTTGAGCTTTTGGGGATTTGTAGATGATTTTGATCCAGAAGAGAAACTTAGTGCCCACTCCCACCTTATCTAATATTTTATGTAGAAAACTAAATTCTACTCTATCAAAGACCTTCACAGCATCCATGGAGACAACTGCTGCTGCTTGTTTGATTTGATTTATATGTTGTATTATATTCATTGCCCTTCTGATGTTGTCAGCACCATATCTTCCTGGGATAAAACCAGTTTGGTCCAGATGTAGGATTTCTTGTATAATAAGATAATCTATTAGCTAGTGTCTTGAAAAAGATTTTAAAATCCACATTGAGAAAAGCTATGGGTCTGTAGTTGGCACAGTTTTCTGGATCTCTATCTGGTTTAGGACAGAGATTAATAGTTGCATTATAGAACGTTGGTGGCAGACTCTTTAAATGGTTGAAATAGTTATATAATGTGGTTAGTTTAGGGGCTAATGTGTCTTTGAATGTTTGATAGTATTCTGAGGTAAAACCATCTTGGCTGGGGGTATTATTCCTGGCCATGCTTTTTATAGTTGTCTCAATTTCTTCTGTAGTGAACAAGGCTTCTAAAAAGGCTGCTTGTTGTTGATTGAATCTTTTTTAATTTATATTTTCTAAAAAAGAGTCAGTTTTGTGAGGGTCAGGATTTTCTGACATATAGAGCTCTTCATAAAATTTGACAAATTCTTCTTGTATTTCCTTCCATTTACTTGTTTTTCCTTTGTGTGTTTTTATTATTGGTATCATGGCCCTTGCTCTTCTATGTCTGACCATCCAAGCTAATACACGGTCTGGTTTGTTAGACTTCTCATAGTAATAGTATCTGATCCTCCAGAGGTTATTGGTGGTTTTAGCTGTGTTAATGGCTTCTATTTCCTTTTTTAATTCTTTTATTTTTCATGCTAAGCATTTACTAGGGTTTTGTTGATTTAGGGTTTCCAATCGTTTCAAATTTTCAAAAAAAAATTTAATTATCTTTTTTATGTTCTTTTTTCAGATGTGTCACTATTGAAATTATTTTCCCTTAGCACCGCCTTGGACACATCCCACAAAGTCAATGGGGACACTTCTCCTTTATCATTAGTTTTAAAATAGTCCTGCAGTTCAGTCTGTATTTGTGTTTTAAAAGTTTGTTTTTTTAATAAATTATTATTGAACCTCCAGTGTCTCATATTACTATCTTTGGTATCATGTAGATCGAATTGTAGTGTTATGGGGTTATGATCAGAAAGAGTCGAGGCCATGATATCCATTTTTTTAAACCTATTGATATGAATTTTATCAACTAGTATATGATCAATCTTGGAGTAAGAGTTGTGCCTATTAGAGTAACATGTGTATTCCCTGGCTTTGTCATTAAGTAATCTCCAAGTGTCACATAGATCCTGCTGAGCTAAAAGTTTTTCAAGTTGTCTTGCTAATTTGTCTTCCCCTGTTTAGATGATCTGTCTAAATCCATTAGAGCTGAGTTAAAATCGCCCACCAGAATCACCATGCCCTGCATTTCAATTTTTAAGTCTTTGAGTATTTTCTTGAAAAAAGTTAAAGTCCCTTCATTAGGGGTGTAAACATCAATAAGGGTAATAACCTGGACATTTATTTTACCCCTTAGTAGTAAGTATCTTCCTTCATTGTCCTGTTTTTTTTCTTTTCCAGTGTGAACTTTGTACCCTCTAAAATTCCAATTGCTACCTCTGCTTTTTTCTTCCCTGCACATTAGTACATTTTTGTTAATTTTTTGCCTTTAAATCTATGTGTATCTGTCTTTAATAAATGAGTTTCTTGTAAAAAAAAAAGCAGTTGGGGTTACTAGGTTGGATTATATGTGAGACTCTATTCCTTTTGATAGGGTGGTTCAAGCCTCTTACATCAAATGATAGTAGCTTCATATTATTCATGTTGTTGTTTAATTTTGTACCTTGTTAATTTAAAGGGTAGTGTTTGTTTTACTTTTGGGGCTTGTCTAGAATTGTATTTTTTCAGTATCAAGAAAAACTTAGGCACCGCTACCTCTTTAAACAAAACTGTTGTTTTTCTTGGGGGGAGGTAATAATTACATTGTTTTTTGGACACCCAGTTCTTGTACCTTATTGTCTTGTTGCATTCCCTTTTCTCTTGCATAGGACCTTGTGCACTGCACTCTATAGGCTCATAAAAAAACGTAGGCACCATTGCCTTTTAAAACAAAACTGTTATGCGAATGTAGCACCTTCCTCCCCAATTTAGACATTGTGGGTGCCCAGACAGCGGTTCTTCAGACAGCAGTTCCTCAGAAAACTTGGTCAGGTGATCTAGATACTTTAAGTTGTCTCTTTTGTTGGACAGAAAAGAGTTAGACACCTTTGCCTCTTTGAACAAAACTGTTAGTTGAGTGTTGGGGTTTATCTTGTCTCCTTGACAGGCAACAAAAGATATGTAAATACATCTAAATGGCTTTGCTCTTTGATGCAAAACTTTTCTGTGATGTGGGCTTTCCCTGATATATTTCGTACTTAGGGCTGGGGCTGTATTTCCTCTTTGTAGCATAGGGGAAAAAATGTAGGCACCTCATCCTTTTTAAACATAACTATTATTATAAAAAGGCTTTCCATTATACAGTATGTATACCAAATACTTTTCATCAGTCTCTCTATATTTTTCTGGAGTTTTTTGTATTAATTTATTTCAGTAACAAAAAAAACCTACACCCCTCCCCCAATCTCTTCAAACATAACCACTCTTTTTATTAGGGGGAGGTAATAGTTCGATTGGTTTTTGGGCACCTTGTTTCTGCTCCTTATTGTCTTAATGGATTCCCTTTTATCTTGCATAGGGCCTTGTGCGCTGCACTCTGTAGGCTAATGAAAAAACTTAGGCACCGTTGCCTCCCACGGCTTCCAATACCACCTTTATGCTGACAACACTCAACTCTATCTCTCCACCCCCTCTCTCTGTCCAAGCTTGCCTCATCAACTGTCTCTCTGATATCTCTGCCTGGATGTCCCAACGTCAGCTCAAGCTCAACATGGCTAAGACTGAACTCCTTATCTTTCCTCCCTACCCTTCCTCTCCCTCTTCCCTGTCCATCCTTATTGATGGAGTCACCATCCGCCCCATTCCCCAAGCCCGTAGCTTGGGCTTTGTCTTCAATACTCACCTTTCCTTTAAACCTTACATAAATTCCGTTGCCAAGTCCTGTCGCTTCGCCCTCCACAACATTGCTCGAATTCACCGCTTTCTCTCCATCTCCTCTGCCCAAACCCTTGTTCACGCCATTGTCATCTCTCACCTTGACTACTGTAACCTCCTCCTTACTGGCCTCCCCCGCTCTCACCTGTCCCTCCTTATCTCCATCCAAAACTCTGCTGTTAGGGTCATCCACTCAGCCCATCACTTTGACCACGTGCAGCCTCTCCTCTCCTTGCTTCACTGGCTCCCCATTCCACAACACATCCTTCACAAACTCCTGGTGTTCACATACAAATCGCTTCACAACCTAGCTCCCTCTTACCTCTCAGCCCTAGTCTCCTTACACACTTCTGCATGCACTCTTCGCTCCTCCTCTGCCCCCTCCTTTGCTCTTCCTTGTCTCCCCTGCTCCCCTAACCTCCTTTGTCCCTTCTCCCTTGCTGCCCCCCATGCCTGGAACTCCATCCCTCCCCACATCCTGTTGGAAAAACAGCTCCAGATGGCATAGCCCTTTTGCACCAACAAACCCTGATGACCACTAGGGGCATTGGGAGTAGAGATAGTGAGTTAGCGTGAGTGTCACTTTAACCTTTCCTTCCTTTAACCTCTGCTTCTAAGCCCCCTCCCAAGTGGGAAGTGCCCAGGAAGCTCCTACTAGACTACTTCCTTCTTCCTGACCTTTCGCCGTTCCTCCCTTCTCTCTCTGACCCTCAACATGACCGGCCACCATGCTGGTGGCAGCTAGCTAGTAAGATCTAGGGATAGGCCTTTCCTATCACAATGTATTTCTCAATAAAGTAGATTATTTTAATCTAGAAACAATCTTCAAGGTGTTGATTACTTCTAAACTGTTGCTACTGATAACTCAAGCTGTTTTTTTGGTTTGGTTTTTTTTTTTGACCACTAATAAAATTCCAACACATCCGCCTTGCCCCCTCCCTCCACACCTTCAAATCCCTCCTCAAAACCCACCTCTTTCTTGCTGCCTTTCCCGATCCCTGCTAGAACTTTCTTTCAATATTTACTTTCTGCCCTCCCCGCAGACTCCTGCCTAACTGCAACCAAGTCAAGCATGTGCACCTGAGACTTCGCAGCCGCTGAATGTTGCTTATCCCGTGTCTCTTCCTATGTCCCCTCTCCTTGTCTCCCGCCGCCGTGTCTATCAAATTGTAAGCCGTAGGCAGGAACCACATCTATTTTATTGTTCTGTAAAGCACCAGGTACATAGCTGGTGCTATAATAAATAATTATTATTAATAATAATAATAATAATAATAATAATAATAATAATAATGTTATGCGAGTGCAGCACACTATTACCCAATTTGGACATTGCAGGTGCCCAGACAACTGCTCCTCGGAGAGCCTGATCAGGTGGTCTGGGCACTTAACGTTGCATCCTTTGCTGGGCAAAAGAAACTTAGACATCATTGTCCTTTGAAACAAAACTGTTAGCTGGGCGTTGGGATTTATTTTATACTCTCTACTTTCTCTCCCCCTCTTATATGCCACCTGATGTTTTGCACCAAGTTCAGCTGATGTACTAATAAAAAAGGGGGGGGATCCTTACCCTCGGTCCCCCTTATCAACATCAAAACACAAACCATAAATCAGCATATAAACTATTATCAAAGAACCATACAATAGTTAGAAATAGTTTTCTGCTTAATTCAGTCTGGGGTGGTACTTTAATCATGGGACTTTGGTGGTAACAGAACTCCCTTCCCCGTGTTCGACCCTTACTTAGCCCTTGTTGCTTTTGTTTTCCTCTTATTATCCAGCCCCTTTACAAGTATTTGGACCATTATTATAATAGAGGTTAATTATACTTCCCTCTCTTTTTCCCCCCTCCTCGTTTATTTTTCCCTGTTCCTTCTATGAGTCTGTGGTGCTTTCCGGGGTCACAGTGAAGCTTCGTTTAAGGGTTGTTTTCAAAAAGATTTCCAGTTCCTCCGGTGTTGCAAAGAAGAGCCTTCTTCCATTATGGGTAATTACCATTCTCGCTGGGTGTCTCACTTGGGATTGGAAGCTCTGCACTTTCAAGTTGCCATAATATTTGCTCCAAGCTCGTCTTCTTTCCATCGTCTCAGGGGCCAGATCTGGATGGATACGCAGTGAGTGTCCTTGCCAGGTCAGGTTGTTACCTTCTTTTCTCGCTGTACTTAGCACTTCCTCTTTAGTGCAGAAGTTCAGGAGTTTCAATATAATTGTTCTCGGCTTGTTTCCCTCCTTGGGTTTCGGTTTTAAGGTTCTGTGAGCCCTTTCTATAATCAATCCCTGTAGTTCTTGCAGATTTGGAAATAAAGTTTGTAGAAGTTCCCCTTTAAACTTCCTTGTGTCTGGTAATTTGGCTCCCTCAGGTTGGATCTCCGTAGTCTATTTTCCAAATCTTCACAGTGCGCTTGGAGGGAGTCCATCTTATTTTCCACTTCCAGTACTCTGGCTTCTGTCTTTAGAGCATGTTCCTCCGTGCTTCAGATCCTCTGCTCCATTTCAGTAGCTCAGGTTTCCAATGCCTCCATGGGAGGCAATTGTAGATTTTATATCTTTCATATCATCCATAATTTTTTCTCTGTCTCTCATGGCGCTCTTGAATTCCGTTGTTAATATTTGGAGAATCTCTGAGAGGTCTTCAGGATGTCTCTTTTTTACCTTTTCTTCTTCCTGCGCCATTTTGTCCTGCTCCTCTTCCTCCGCGATCAGTGAGGGGGGTGGGTTCAGAACCTCTCCAAAGTCCTTCATAGTATTTTTTTTTTTGCTCTTTTAGCAGCTTCAGACATCGTCTGTTTGTTGAGTTGCAGTGTGGTCTGCAGTTTGTCTGGTTTTTGAGGTTTGTTTTTTTGAATTTTGGGTCATTCCCGGGGAGCGCTGTCTCTCCACTTCTACTCTGATTGTTCGTGCAGGCACCCCCCAATAATTCCACAATAGTCCAATCTTGAGGTAATGAAAGCATGGATGATGATAGCCAGATTGTTATCTGAAACATACAGTCGAAGCCGATGCACCACATGTAATTGGTGAAACGCACTCCTCACCACTGACCCCACCTGGTGATCCATGTGGAGCTGAAGGTCGAAGAGCACACCCAGACTGAGAACCTGTGGAACCAGCAGAGGGATAACCCCATCAGTGATAGGGGCAGTCACATCCACCACCTTACCCACCAAGATCACTTCCGTCTTGTCAGGCTTCAACTTCAGTTGGCTTGCCCTCATCCAGTCCCCCACAGCTGCCAGCAAATGGGTAAGCACTGAAACTGCCAGGTCTGGGTTGGATGAAAAGGAGAGGTAGAGTTGGGTGTCATCAGCATATTGATGACACTGCACCCCATACTGTCTCATGACCTCCCCAAGTGGCTGCATAAACATGTTGAACAGGAGAGGGGACAAGATGGAACCCAGGTGAGGTCTTGGGGTGATGAAGAGCAATTCCCGAGCACCGCATGCTGAGTTCTTCCATCCAGGAAAGAGCAGAACCACTCAAGGATGATCCCTCCCATCCCGGCTCAGTCCCGCAGGCAAGTCACCAACATCTCCTCTCCCCCTTCTCTTACCCTCCCACACCTCCCCTGCTCCCCAACCACCTTCATCCCTTCTACCTAGCTGCCCCCCATGCCTAGAACTCCCTGCTGACAACCGCCTCGACCCCTCCCTTTGTACCTTCAAATTCCTCCTCAAGACCCACCTCTTCCACTCTGCCCTCCCTGGCTCCTCGCTTCCCTCACCTAACTCCTGCTGATACCCTCCATTCAGTACAATCTGTTACCTGAGGTCTGTGTACTCATATACTCACCATACGGACCAGCCAGCCATCACGCTCGATGTAACCAAGCCAAGTGCGTTCACCTGGGACCGTGCAACTTCATGAATGTTACACTCCTTGTCTCTCCCTCTGTTCCCTTTCTTTTGTCTCCCCCCCCACCATCTCTCAGATAGTAAGCCCTAGGGCAGGGACTGTATCTATTCCATTACTTTGTAATGCAGCAGGTACATTGCTTGCACTATATAAATGTTTGATAATAAATAATAATCATCATCATCATCATCATCAATGATCATCTTCATCATCATCATCTCATGATTAATGGTATCAAAAGCAGCCAACAGATCTAACAGAATTAGCAGGGTCAAACAACCCTGATCCAATTTGCGGTGGAGCTTGTTGACCAAAGCCATAATTGCAATCTCAGTGACATAGCCTGGACAAAAGTAGGATTGCGAAGGATCCAGATAGCCGGATGTTGAAATCCCCCAACACAATAAGCTTTGGGGACCACAAGATCAACTCCAAGACCAGGGCCACTAGAGCTGTCAGGGAGACTTCTGGGCAGTGGGGGGCACGGTACACCAGCAGGATCCCCACTCTGTCCTGAGCCAAACCAAACACCTGGTTTGATTTGTCCTGAGCCAAATCAAACACAAGATGGAGGCCCTCTATCCCATCCTCAGTCTGCACCAAAAACCTCCAGGCAAATCATCCCTAAAAACAATGGCTACGCCAGCTCCCCATCCCTCCAGTCTGGACTGGTGCTGCACAGAGTACCCAGCCCAAACGAGGTCAGCCAGAACTGGCCCTGACTCAGTGTCCAGACTTGGGCTGTCCATGATACACACAAGATCGGCAGCCCAACCCAGGATCGAGTCCTGAATTGTAGATGATTTATTGGCTACCGACCTTGCGTGTCAGCACAACCAATGGAACCCTACAAACCAGCGCATATAGGAAACCTGCATACCACCATACATATCTTCACAGATCCAAAAAACACTCTAGACACTCCAAGAAATCCATCATCCATTGGCCAGCTCTCAGATAGCACAGAATCTGCTCCAATGTGAAGACCCGTGACACTAACCTTGCCACACTAAAAACTGCTTTCACCAAACAAGGGCACTCCATCAGAGAAGTGGATTGTATAATAGAATGGACTGCCCAAATACCTCAAGAGAACCTGTTACAGTACAAACATTCTTGGAAATGTGAAATTTGAGGATGGTGGAGGAAGAAATCCTTAAATCTGGAAATCTTCAGCCCCCTAACTGGTGCAAAAAAAAGAACTAGATAATCTAAGAACATAAGAAGATAAGTAGTGCCATACTGGGTCAGACCAGTGGTTCATCGAACCCAGCACCTGTCTCTGACACTAGCCAACCTTGGTTACTTAGAAGAATTACCCAACAGGTCACAATGGGGTGATCCATTCCCTGTTGTTCACTCCCAGCTCCCAACAGTAAGAGGTTACATTCCCCCAAACCAACCTGGCTAATAGCTACTAATGGACCTATCCTCCAGAAACTTGTCCAACACTTTCTTAAACCCAAATATACTACTGGCCTTGACCACATCATCTGGCAACAAATTCCACAACTTAATTGTATGTTGGGTGAAAAAAATACTTTCTTTTATTTATTTTAAATCTGCTACCTGTTAGTTTCATGAAGTGCACCCTAGTTCTAGTATAATTTGAGAGGGTAGATAACCATTTCCTATTAATGTGCTCCACACCACTTGTGATTTTATAAACTTCGATCATATCCCCTCTCAGTCAGTCATCTCTTCTTCAAGCTGAAGAGTCCCAACCTATCCAGCCTCTCTTCAAGGGGAGCTGTTCCATACTCCTTAACATTTTTGCTGCCCTTCTCTGTACCTTTTTCCTTTCAACTATATCATTTTTGAGACGGGGTGACCACCAGAACTTCACACAATATTCAAGGTAAGGTCTCTTCATAGATTTATATAGTGATATTCTGATATTTTCACTTTTAATCTCTTATCTGTTTATGAATAATTCCCAACATTCTGTTTGTTTTTTTGATGGCCACCACGCACTGAGCTGTGTTGTCCACAATGACTCCAAGGTCCTTTTCCTGAGTGGTAACTCCTCATTTAGAAGCCAGCATTGTGTATAAATGAATTTTGGATTGTTTTTCTCTATGTGTATCATTTTGCACATGTCCACGTTAAATTTCATCTGCCATTTAGATGCCCAGTCACCCAGTTTCGCAAGATCACCTTGCAATTCTTCACAGTCCACTCGTGTTTTTACTAACTTGAATAAGTTGGTGTTGTCTGCAAATCTGATCACCTCACTCCTCTTTCCAGATTAAATACATTAAACAACACCAGTCCCTGTATAGATTCCTGGGGCACTCCACTATTTACTTCTCTCCATTGTGAAAACTGACCAATAAATCCTACTCTTTGCTTCCTATCCTTTAACCAGTTACCAATCCACAATAGGACACTGCGTCCTATCCTATGACTTTTTAATTTCCTCAAGAGTCTCTCATAGGGGACCTTATCAAACATTTTCTGAAAATCCAGATATACTATATCAATCGGCTCCCCCTTACCCATATGCTTATCCACACCCATAAAAAATTCCAATAAGTTAGTGAGGCATGATTTCCCTTTGCTAAATCCACATTGACTTGATCCAGTTTAAGTAGAGGCACAGGGACAAACCTGAGAGAGCCTAACAGAGTAAGTACTTGATAGCTAAAGTTGCTATGTTAGATACTTGACATGAATTTGTGAAAATATAAAATCACTACAAAAGACAGAGTGTTTAAAATGATTAATTAGTCTGAAGGATTAAGAATAATGTTATGAAGTAATATTGTAGTGTTGGGGACTATAGACATACCTTGAAGGATCGCTCCATGAAAAAAAATTCATGCCCTTTCATTTTTCTATTATTCTAGATACTGAACCGATCAGGGAGAAGTAACTGAATACCGTACAAAAAAGGGGCTATCTATAAAATTAATCTACAGCTTTTGGGAGCAGAATCTGCATATATATTCACAGATAGATTTCAGATATGGGCACTCAGACTAAGCCTTCCAGATTAGCTCCAGATATTTGGGCAAGTTCTAAAGTAGAGTCTGATTCTGCTCCAACTGAAATCAAAGGACAAAAACTCCCATGGGTTTAATTGGAGCAGGAGGAGGCCCAGCAAGTTACTCTACACTTTGCATTACATTCGTTATTACTAAACTGAAACCTCCCCCCCAACACCCCCCCCCACACACACACACACACCACCAACGCCCCAACAAATCCTCAGTTCAGTTGCTGGTATTTGCCCCCGCACTGGAAATAAGGCACAGACACAGAGAGTTTGGGTAAACGGACTGCAACCATTTATTAAAAACAACCAGCATAACCGGAAACCTGTTGATAAACGAGAACCAATTAAGAACCAATCAAAACCAATTAATGAGAACTGCGGAAAGATCTGATTGCCAAATTGATTCCAATTAATATAATTACCCCATTAGCCAATCACTGCAAATCTTCCAAATTATCCCCCAGCAGAATCGAATAGTAAGACCAAATTAAGAACCCTGGGTGAGACTATAAGGAGAGTGATTGGGCATTAAGTCCAACCTTCTGATATCACCTCCGTCCCAAATGCCCCTCACTCCCCGCGTTCAGTACCATAATGCATGACTGCTTGGATTGGAGATACCAGTCCAATCCCCGTTTCTACTGGACCAGAATTGATCCAATACTCGAAAGTACTGCCGATCAAGTGACCATGTTGGGACCGCTTAGATCCTTCCCATATGCCCCTTGACGCCAGCCCTTCTTCTCTGGGATAGCAGTGGGGCACCCATCCCCTGACTGCTTCCCAGGTCCCACCTCCTGGATGCCTATCAGCATCCACCGTTACCTGATGCTTTCCATAATGCCAACCAATTCAGATGCCTGTTTAAATTCATCATGGTACTGAACACCTCCACCCAGTTCAGCAGCAAAGCTTGCTTGAACCCCCGCCTCCCAAAAAAACACCTCACCCAGAGCTACCACTACCTAACCCAAGCACTTCCGCAAGAATTCCTGCAGATTTCCCAGGTACATGTCAAGGCCCTTCTCAGACAGGTGAACCTCGTCTGACCAATACAATTCTGGCCTAGTTCATGAAATATTTCCATGCACAAGCCAGATCCCCCCTACTTTTGCAATACATTTTTTGATCTCCCTATTGACCCTTTTTCTTGATCTGTCCACCGCTCTCGGACTCATGACTCTAGGCCACTTTATCCTCTTCAACATCTCCGTAAAAACCAAATATGCCCCAGGAAACAACTCTTTCAACCTAAACCAATCCTGTTGAACCATTATGGATAAGTCCAACCCAGAGCCCCTGGTCAATTCATTTTCACCAGATTATCCCTGGGGACTGTCCCACACCCCAACCAAGGAGCAATGGCATCATCTGGGGTCAAAGCATGCCCCGCTTACCTTTCCATACTACCATTACCCGAGGGGATAAACCCAACTTTGAACCCCAGCTAGAATTTTTAGCCCTCTTCTCAGCCCAACTAACAAAACTATGGCCAATAATCCAAATTACCTTCTTCCCCGTTTGCCACAGCAAGCCTGTAAAGAATAAAAACTGTCTATCAATATTGATGAATCAGCTCACCTCATGAATCTACATTGCGGTAAGTGGGCGAATATATGATCTGAATGCTGTGGAGCGCCAGTTCCCCATTGACTTAATATCAGGGGCTGGCAAACCTGCCGCAGCTGTGGTAGATGCCACTCTGATTCTAAATGAGTGGGAACTAAACCTCCCGGATATACCCAATGCATCCACACAACGCCCCATGACTGCCGTAAACTGAAAACAAGTTAGGGGCTGACCAGATTGGTGTAGAAACAACGACCCCAGTCCCCATCGTCTTTCTTCAAAAACTCAACCATGCATGTGACTGGACAAATTAACAGTTTGCTGGACTTGAAGAGCACCACTTTGGCACCCTTCCCTACCTGCTCAGTCTTTGACTTCCTAATACACAATTCCATCTGATCCATACCCACAAACACATCCCCCATTTGTAAGGCCTGACCCGAGCAGTCCAGTCATGAATTAACAACCAGCTCGCTAACCCTAAGTGCTGCAAAAAAGGCAATAACAAAGGCAGTTTGAAAAAGCCTCACCTCACTTAAATCGCTACAAATTCCAGCCAACTTGGCAACCAAATCGGCCAACAGTTTAGGAGACACAGGCATGCTGGCATTGTCCCTGCCCTTCCCTTGCCTTCTCCAGGCTTCCAACATAGCTTTCAATATAGGCGACCCCGATAAGTTAGAAGGGCTGACCATTTTTGAAAAAAAATAATAAAGCAGACCATTTTACCGCAATCGTGCCTGTCACCAAACCCTTTCTTCGCAATTCCATCCCAAATTGCACCACCTGCAGCAACGGGATCGGAAATGACACCGACCAACCCTTTCCTACAGCAAACACACCAAACTCCTTCAAAGCTGTATCATACAGTCACCAAGAAGCCGGGGAAACTGAGCCTTTCACCGTTTCTATCAGCTCTAGAATCCAAGGCTCCAAAGCTCTTGGGGAACCAAGTCTTGCTTCTCCCTGGCCATTGGAGCAAACTTCCAAAAACGATGAATCTAGAAATGAGAGAGGGCATCAGCAATCTCGTTATTCACACCCAGCACATGCTTAGCAGAAAAAACTACATTTTGCTTCAAACACCAGAGAACAAAAACTCTTACCAACCGCATCACCCTCTCAGATTTTGATGACAATGAATTAACCACATGTACGACAGCCAAGTTGTCACACCAGAATAATACCCTCCTGTCCCTAAATATGTCGACCCACAAATGAACTGCCACCACTGTAGGAAACAAGTCGAGAAACGTCAAATCCCTCAATATGTCCAAGTCCCGCCAATGAGCAGGCCACTGCTCTGAGCACCACCTACCCTGAAAATAAATCCCAAGCCCTGCTGCACCAGTTGCATCAGAGTGCACTTTTAACTCAGCCTCCACCAAATACAACTCTCTCCACAGGCTGACCCCATTGTGATTTTGCAGAAACTCCGGCCACACTCCCAAATCATCCTTCATTTCCTTTGGGACTCTGATGTGGTGATGCGGCTTGGTGATCCTAGCTGTCTTGGCATAAAGGAGAGACAGAAATGCGCGCCTTGGCGCTACCACTCTACACGCGATATTCAACTTTCCCAATAATGACTGAAGCACCCTCAAAGTCACCTTGCTGACCCCCATACACAAGACAATTTCATGTCACCTCCAACTTATCTTTCAGTAAACAAGAACAGTGACATACAGAATCCAATTCTATCCCTAAGTAGGTCAAACTGGAAGCTGGGCCCTCTATTTTCTCCTCCGTCAACGGGACCCCAATCAACTCAGTATTATTATTATTATTATTAACAAACATTTATATAGCGCCAGCAGTGTACATGGCACTTTACAAAGTAATAAAATAGACACGGTCCCTGCCCCTAGGGCTTACAATCTGAGAGACAGGAGCTGGGGGAGAGACATAGGAAGGGGAACAGAGGGAGAGACAAGGGGTCTAACATTCATGAAGATGCGAGGTCTCAAGTGCACGTACTTGGCTTGGTTACGATGAGAATGACAGCAGGCAGGTCCATGTGGCAAGGATAAGGGTAAACAGATCGTAGGTATAGGAATAGTGGCTCAGCAGGATAAAGAGTCAGACAGAGCAGAGCGGAAGAGGTGAGTTTTAAGGAGAGATTTGAAGGTATGAAGGGTGGGGGCAAGGCGGATGTGGACAGGGAGGGAGTTCCAGGCATGGGGGGCAGCAAGTGAGAAGGGACGAAGGCGCTTAGGGGAGCAGGGAAGGCGTGGAAGGGTGAGAGAAGGGACAGAGGAGGAGCGAAGTGCACGGGCTGGAGTATGGAGGGCGATAAGTGCAGAGAGGTAGGGGGGAGCGAGGTTGTGAAGAGCTTTATAGGTGAAGATAGTTCTAGATACTCAGTAGTTCTAGTGAAAGCAGTCAACAGGTCACTGCACTCCCGCAACCCTGCCGTGCCGATGAATATATAATCATCGAGATAATGTGACATATAACATGACCCCGTCCATTGCTTAACAATCCACTCCAAAGCCGAGCTGAATTTCTCAAAGGCAGCGCATGAGATGGAACATCCCATGGACATCGCCTTATCATAGTAAAAATGGCTCTTAAATGAAAATCCCAATACGTCAAAGTCCCTGGGGTGCACAGGCAAGAGGCGGAAGGCAGACTTAATGTCACTCTGCCATAAGGGCACCCCTACCACAATCCCTAACTAATTCAACCGCCTTATCAAAAGAAGCATAGTGGACCAAACAAAACTTGAGGGGGGGATTACATCGTTCACCAAAATCCCCCTGGGGTAAGACAGGTGAGCAATCAATCTGTATTCCCCAGGGGCCTTCTTTGGTACTATGCCTAATGGTGACAATCTCAAATTTCCCATAGGCAAAGATTCAAAGGGGCCAGCCACACCACCTTCAGGTAACTCCTTCTGCATCTTTTGCTCCACCACCAATTCCATGCCTATCACCGATTTCAGATTCCGAGCCACCATATGCTTCCTCTGCCCTTCAAACGGAATTTGAAAACCAAACCTAAAACCATTAACAACATAACTTGCCTGACCCGGATCAGGATAATCTCATAACAAGCTCTTGAGCACCCACCATTTAACTGGCGTTGACGCCCTTACCCCCAGTGGACTGGGCAAGTCCCCCACCTCTGCCTGCACCAGGTTGGAATCCACACTTGCCTCTCTGCCCTGCCCCCCGCCTGTGCTGACAATTGAAGGAAGGGTGGGTCCCCCCACACTGGAGGCATACATGTCTAAACCTGCAAAAGGAACAAAAACACTTGCTTTCGTTAAAGTCCCAGCAGGCCAAGGATTGCGCTCCCTTCTTACCCTGTTTGCCACGAAAATTATCCACTGGTTGGGCATCTCCCCTCATGATAATATGCCCGCTATCTGCATGCACCACATACTTTCCCTGAATACACTCAATCCAGAGGTTGTGGTCCTTCACGTCCCACCACACCCTGGGCATAATGGCTGCATGCTGACGGAATGCCTCATCATATCTGAGCCAACCGAAGCCTTCCTTCATTAAATATGCTTGCCTAATGATGTCAAAATATTTCCACAAGGCTACCGCCCTCTCTGGAAAGGCTTGCATAACTACTTCTGCATAGATAATGAAAGCTGACTCCCAGTTGGCCCAATTTCTATATATTTCTCTCCTTTTTGCTCTCTCGTACTCCTTTGGCTCAGGCCATGCATAGGGTCAGGAACTGGGTCACAAAAAAGGATGGCAAACAAATCTATGTAATCGCCCTTCCAGATCTTTTCTCTCATGGACTGCAGCAGATGTACCCCAAGTGGGGCAAAGACCATGGTATATCCGCCCTGTAAAGGAGGGACTTCCTTTGCCTGTGACCCTACCAAGGCTATCCTGCTTTGACCCGGAGAAACCGTAGCCATAGCTGGTGGTACTGAAAACCACCTGAACCCCACTGCTCACCTCAACCCCAGCCAGCCCACCCTGAAGCACTGATGCCTGTGGACACCATACATTATCCACCCACACTAGCCTGTTTGGGTCCTGCTGCACCAGCAGTTGGCCCGTCCCAGCATTTGTCTGCCCCATTGCTACAAGACCCTGCTGCACCACCATTGTCCTCTCAAAGGATCCCACAGCTCCACTGCCTGCCTCCCCACTAAGTCCATTACTAACGGGTACCTCCCCTGTCTGAGCAGGCTGACTGCTTCCAACCCCTACCTGCCCTTGCGTCACTGTACCCCGAAGGGGCACAACATACTCACCATTGCCAACAACCGGTGTAGTTGAAGCTGCCATCTGCTGCACCCTAGCCACAGTTATCGATGGCGCCATCGCCCTCAACCTGGTGCCTCCTGCAGCAGCTGGGTGATCCTGATGATCTGCTGTTCCATTCTGTCCACCTTCCTTGCCAGCGCCTCCAGCGCTGGCCCACCCTGCCCTGCCCCTGCTGCCTCACTATGCTGCAAAGAAGGATCGGGTGAATTCCAGTTTGCTCCCCCAGAAACCCAACCCCCCATACCCCAGTGTCCAACAACACCCATGCTGTCAGGCAGGACATAACACTATCCCACCCAGCCCTCCTTGCCTCCATGGACTGCATAAAGGAGTGCCCATGACCCTCCTGAAGCCAGGCAGGAGGGGGCCCCTGGACAGCCGGGGCAACCATGAGTGCAACCCCAAGCTCCCTACCAGGGGCAGCCACCCCCAGAGCAAGGCTAAGCCGAGCCTCTCTGCTGGTCACCGCAACCTCTTGCGGGGCCCCATCCAACTGCCTCAGCCCCTCCCCAAGAGACCCCACCACAGAATGGGGAGGAAGGGTTTGAAGGGCAGCTTCTGTCTGCTGCCCCTGTGTCACCTCGCCTCCTCTCCTCGCTGCACTCCTCTTTCCACCAGCCTTGCCAGCCCCTGGCCCTTCCTTGCCCTGCCCATATTCTCTGAATGGAATGAAATGGATGAGGGATGGGAAACAGGTCCCCCATCACGAAATGGAGAGGGCACAAACTGGAGGGGGATGCAACGCGAGTGGGGGGTATTACTCCTGCGAGACCCCTATACACAACAACTGGGGGTGGCAGGGGGAGGTGGTATACCACTTACAATCTCCCCCTGCACACAAAATGGAGGAACATGCGAGTGGGAGGGGGGTATTCCCCTGACACTTTCCTTCCAAATGAATGATTGCCCACTGATAGCAAACCTCCTCCCCTTCAGCCTCCCTGACAGAGCCGGTGACCCCTCACACACACAAAGGAGAGACGTTGAGCCCCCCGCCCCAGACTCTCCCGATATCACAGCCTTAGCTGCTCCCCCCCACCCGAAGCTGCACCACCGCTCTCCTCTCCACAGCCTCCGCTCCCGACCAGGCCACAAGACAGAGAAACACAGCCATTTCAGGTGCTTGCCAGCAGCCAAATGAGGGCTGCACAGCACCAGCGCACCACGTGGACACTCCTGTCCAATCCTAAGGGTGCGCTCGCGTGCCACAAACCTTGCAAGCTGCACCCTGCCTACTTAGCTGTACAGCTTGCAAGGCAGATCAATTCCCGCCCGACCAGCTCCACAAACCCACCTGGCCATACACCGTACCTCATTCCCCTGGTTGGGCAGGCACAAATTAACCCCTGCAGTGCACAAAGTACATAGCAGGGGCTTTCTTTAGAAAAGCTGATAGCTTTACAGACAGCTAAAAGGGCAGGAGTTGCATTTCATATATAGAAGCATATCCAACTGTAATGAGAGAAGCACAAAACATCCCATGAAGTCCTAAAACTTATAAAGAAAGAATTTTGTTTCAGTTTCTTTTGTAGAAAAGATCCACAGTTGCAGTCCTAATGCACAGTGGACAAGAAAGGAAGTGGTGTTCAAAAATGGATACCTTGAACTGACACTGTTGCTGCATCTGAAGTGCATTCCTTCCCTGCAATGTGTTCAGTAGCTTGGGAGCCATTCTAGCTTAAATAGAATAAGTGTGCAGTGAATACTAACCTAGTCTTGTGCAGGAGGGGTGGGGTATTAAATTGATAAAATAATAATAATAATAAATAATAATAATAATAATAATAATTCTTTTTTTTTTGCACCTGCAGCAGAGTAGTTGTTTGGATTACACGTCCTCCCTTTATTATGCTGTAAGATCACCCTTAAACACAGGTGGTCCTACCTGCTAGTTGAGATGGAATTACATTAAGCCAGCAATATGTTCCAAAGAAGCTGTGATACATGGAAAGTTATGGAGAGTGATTTTAAATTACTTTTGACCATTGCTGAAATGGTAGATCAAAAGACCATCTCTTGCACCCCCATGGTGGCAGCCTTGGGGGGACAGAGGGGGTTTGATGCACCTCCATCAGAGGAAGAAAGCAGGAGATGGGGAGTGGGCTGCAAGTTGCCCGTACTAACCGCAGCTCAGTGGAGCTCATATTGCAGTGCTGGCCAGGGTTACTATGGCAAAGCTTGGCGGTGGTGCAAAAAGGCAGAATTCATGGAGCAGTCCCAACCTCCACACTCAAGCAGGTCAGCTGGTCAGTGGAAGCAGCAGAAGCCTGAGCACAGTAAGACTGGAGCTGGCAGCCTTCCAGAGAGCAGTGCAGTGACACAATTTTACGCACATGGACAGAGGGGAACCTGTTGCCCCTTTCTGAGTGTGGGAAAGCAGGTAGACAACCCAAACTCAGAGCAGAGGTGGAAATCCAGGGCCGCAGTGTAAGCTTCCCCCCACTTGGCACAGCACAGGCAAAAGACACAGGAAGGGGTAAATGGAGGGGATAGGAAGGCCATAAGACACCCCCCCTTGCTCCCCCTTTCCCCATCAATAGTGTGGCCATATTAAGGTGCAATAGAGGTTGTTCATCCCTCCCCCATTGTTAATTCAGGATCCTGGCTAGTTGAGGGCATGTTAGGCTCATAGCGTTTGGGGGGGCAGGGGGAGGGAGAACTTCTGAATAGAGTCAGAAGCAAAGAGGGGAGGTCTTTGGGGGCACTGGGGGCTGGTTCTGTTGTGTGGCTCCTAGGGAGAGGTTGTGTAAAATATGGCAAAAGGAGGGAACAAAGGGTGTGTGTAGAAAGGCCCCAGAGTAAAGGAAGCAGCAAAGAAAGCAGATCCTCATGAGGATGGAGGCCCTGCAGCGCATGGTGCAGGGACTGGTAGCAAGACCTGCAGAACCCCTATCCACCCATAAGCCTCCCCCACAAGGGAACAGAGGGTTACAGGCATGAAGGCCATAAACCAAACACCCCCATTTGTGCCCCCTTATAAGCACAGAGTTTTCTAACTCAAGGGTGGGACAGGAGGGCTCTATGACCCTGCCAGTACATGATGTAGGATAGGGTTGCACAGGTATGGCACCCAAAATCCTCAGCAGCTACAGGTATTTGCTGCCCTTGTATCTTACTGAGGGAGGAACCCCACCACCTTCATTGGGGTTACACGATCCCTATGGGACCCCCATCTTTTGCAATTGACCAGAGAACATATTTGGAGGTACAAATATGCAGACAAAGGGTGATTTCAGAAGTTACATTGTCTGAAATCACCTCAGTCAACTGCAGTCAACCGTGTGTGGGGTTGAACGGAGGTGAACGTCTGTTTACTCGCATCCAGATGTTCACCTCAGTCAACCACCCCCCACGGTGAACCTACCCACGCTTTGTTCTCCCGTACCATAGCCGCGACCGAAGCATGGTTAGGGGGAATCCGGAACGTGGTGAAGGAAAAGTAACGTCTGTTACATTACCTTCACCACGTTCTGGAGTCCTGGCGGCGGCCAGTGGCAGCGGCCAGATAGGCCACTGCGGCTGCCTGTCTCGAGGAGGGCGGCCGGCCGGGGAGTGCAGGGGGTGGAGCCGTGTAGCTTCACGCTGCATTGCATGGCCCCGCCCCCTCTGGGAGGTGGGTTGCCCAACAGACATTGACCCTGGACCGTGGTTCAGCGGTCCCCACGGCCGGGGGCAAAGGGGCGAACATCTGTTGGCGCACCCCTTCACCCCTGCCTGTGGTCCGAACCACCCCATGGCCCAGAGTCAATGCTGCCACCCGTCTGAAATCACCCATACTCTCCCTCCTGGTCAGTGATCTGATGCTGGATTCTAATTTGGTTGAGGATGGCAAAAAAAGAAAAAGAGAAATCCAACCAAAACAAAGCAGATAGGAACTGGGAAAACTGGACTGCTACCTATTCGGTCATAATGGGTGGTATATTGTAGGTCTACCCTGAAAGAGCTCCAGAACTGGTTAAATCCCAGGATGTTTTTAGGAGGGCCTATGATACGGGTAACCCCAGTGTGTGGCTCTGCTATGATGGAGTCTTCAGGAAAAGGGTCGCCAACTTCCTGGACCTGTGATGGGACATTCATGCCCAAGATCTATGACTCAAATTCATGAACAATGCATTCAGCATGCCAAGATCAAACAGTGGTCATGCCTTGACAAAAGGGGGAGTGGCACTGAGGAACGACCCCTACAGGGCAGAGGGCCAGAAATCCAGGGTGGGAGATGGCTTATCTGACTGACCTCATGATGCAGGGTGGCATTGGGAAACTGTAAGCCTGCCAGCCGGCCTCTAGCTAGATGATATTGACCCGCCTATCTGACTGGCTCTCTCTCTCTCTCGCTGCACAGTCTTTGCCAGTCTATTCGAGTGCCCTGGCAAGGACCCAGCCTGCCTTCCCTACTGCCTCTCATGCCACACTGCCTGTCTGCTAGGGGTGGGAAGTTTGGATTATCCGGTATCCGATTCTGCTGGTATTTTGCTGTACCGGCAGTATCAGATTCATCCGGATATTGGGGGTACCGGTCGTGCCGGATTGTTTTACATTGTGGCCATTGAATGAATGGCCGCAATGGAAAAAAAGGGGGGGGGGGAAATCAACCACTTATCCCTCACCCATCCAGGCTGCGCGGGTGGAAGAGGGGACACCTCCCACCCACCCTGCCCAGCCTGGATTTCTTTTTTAAAAAAAATTTCCCCGAAGTCCCTGGCTTTGGGCTGGATTTCAATGGGGACACTGACAGTCCCTGGCTCCAGGCTGGATTTCAATGGGGACACTGACAGTTCCCCACAGAAATCAATGCAATAGATCCAGCACCAGTAAACCGGTAAACCGGATTTTTGCAATCCGGTAACCGGTAAAACCAGTAGCCAGTTTTTTGCCCGATGTCCCATCCCTACTGTCTGCCTGACCAGGTTGCAGAGCTTGAACCCTGCCTCAGTCTGCCTCCTTTCTGTTCATGCCATGCTGCCTGTCTGCCCTCCCACCCAGGTTGCCTAGATCAAAGCCTGCCTCAGTCTTTCTGCCTTCTGCTCATGTCACGCTGCCTGCCCGCCCAGGTGGCCTACATCAAAGCCTATCCTGTCTCAGTCTGCCTGCCTTCTGCTAATGCCACGCTACCTAGCCGTGCACCCTGAGGGCAATGCTGTAACCCTGCAATGGTCTGCCTTCCTCTCATGCCACGGTGCCTGTCTGCCTGCCCTGGCAAACCTGGGTGATGTGCCCCACTGGCTTGGTAATCCTGTTGCTGCTGTCTGCTGGTTCATGAGTGCTCTGTCCTGGCCAATCCAAATGTACCCACGTAATCATGCTGCTGCTGTCTGCTGCTATATGGGAGCTCTTTCCTGGCAAATCCTACCATCCTGGCTCCATGGGTGATGCGCACTGGCAAATCCTACTGTTGCTGTCTCTGCTGTTCCACAGGTTCTGTGCCCGGTCAATCCAATGTCTGTTCCCATGTACCCTGTGAACTGTACAAATCTCTGGGCAATCCAATGTCTGCTGCTCCTGCTGTGCCAATGCTGCCTCTGGGCAATCCAATGTCTGTTCCAGCTGCCAATGCTGCCTCTGGGCAATCCAATGTCTACTGCTGCTGCAAATGTCACGTCTGCCATCTGTGCCAAGGGTTATGCTGCTGGTCAATCCAATGTCTGCTGCTGCTGCCAATGCCACCTCTGCTTTCTGTGCCATGGGCTCTGTACCCCAGCATTCTGCTTACAGAGAGCCATGTTTCAACTGTATCAAGAAGCAGCCACTCTTGCCCCAGGACCCACTGTCAGGGTTCTGGGGCCTACATTACAGGCAGGGAGGGATCTCCAATATCTAGAAGCTGCCACTCTAGCCCCAGGACCCACCCTCAGGGTTTCTGGGCCCGTCATTCCATGGCATCAAGAAACAGCCACTCCAGCCCCAGGACCCACCATCAGGGTTCTGGGGCATACATTACTGGCAGGGAGGGCTATTATTCCACTGCATCAAGAAGCAGCCACTCTTGCCCCAGGACCCACTGTCAGGGTTCTGGGGCCTACATTACAGGCAGGGAGGGATCTCCAATATCTAGAAGCTGCCACTCTAGCCCCAGGACCCACCCTCAGGGTTTCTGGGCCCGTCATTCCATGGCATCAAGAAACAGTCACTCCAGTCCAGGAACCCACCATCAGGGTTCTGGGGCATACATTACTGGCAGGGAGAGCTGTCCAATATCTAGAAGCTGCCAGTCTAGCTCTAGGACCCAACCTCAGGGTTCTTGGGTCTGTCATTCAGCTTGCGGGGTGCTGTCATTCCATGGCATCAAGAAACAGTCACTCCAGCCCAAGGACTCACCATCAGGGTTCTGGGGCCTACGTTACTGGCAGGGAGGGCTGTTCAATATCTAGAAGCTGCCACTCTAGCCCCAGGACCCACCCTCAGAGTTCTTGGGCCTGTCAGTCCGCTCATTTGAAAAAAATAGAGAGCCTTTTTCAAATACATCAAGAAGCAGCCAGTCCAGCCCCGGGACCCACCATCAGAGTTCTGGGGCCTACGTTACTGGAAGGGAGGGCTTTCCAAAGCTGCCACTCTAGCCCCAGAACCCACCATCAGGGTTCTTTGGGGTCCTGTCATTCTGCTCATGGGGAGTTGTTATTCCACCTTTTCTTTATGAGTTAACAACCTGCTGTTCAGAGAGAGAGAGAGAGAGAGAGTCTCCCCACTGCTAGAAGGAGAGAGAGACACGATCCCACCCATGGTGTCACCTGCACTATATGGCCAGAGAGAGAGAGAGGGAGAGAGAGAGAGAGGCTCCCCGCTTGAACGAGAGAGATGGGGGTGGAGGGGGAGAGGTGTATCTAGCTCAAGCTACCACCTGCAAAAACCAGCAGAGCTCTCATCTGTGCTCATGCTCAATAACCTTGGCCACACCCAGCAGCAAACCTACCAGAATGAGATGGAAATAACATACAATGTATTATATGTGCCTGTGTGCATTCCTGTACTGGATGCTACCACCTATCACATGATTGAATGNATTGAAACCAATGGAAAACAAAAATGAAAGCAAAAACGAAAATAACAATTTGATATTTATGAAAACAAAACCGACAGATTTAATTAACAAAAATGACATGGGCCCCTGGTGCACACCTCTATGAAGAAAAGTATTCTTATTTCCTGCATTGAACAGGGGGTTGGACTAGATGACATCTGAGGATCCTTACAACTCTAAAATTCTAACCATGCAATTTCTGGGAAATGACATTCTAGTAATACTTATTTAATTGATGTTAACTCTTCTAAAGAACCTGTTCTAACTCATCAATTGCTGAAAAGGAGAATTCTAATCAATATAGATCTAGTTGAAGTCAGCATTTAACCCACAACTGACTGTCACCAGAGACCAACTCATCAATCATTACTAATAAGGATCTCAAACTACTGAGCTGGAACATAGCAGATAAAGCAAAGAAGTTTTCTGATTTAGAATGACTGGATTTTATTAGGAATTTTCAAATATTATTTTTCCAAGAAACCTGGTTTCTATGTTAATTTTCTCTCATAGTTATAAGTCTTTTAATAATGATGCTTGGAGATTTAATTTTAAAGGGAGATTTATGGGAGGTCTGTTAATTCTGATCTCCAATGAATTTGGTTGTGAGAGTCAGCAGTCAGAGCTGGATAAAAAGTATTTATTAGTGATTTTACTGAAATTTCAGTATAGGGACCTTTTTATAGTTATTAATGTTTACTTTCCTCCAGAAATGATTACAGTGGATGTCTGTTCGTGGGCACCACGTTTGTCATATAATCTCTAGATTAGTCGCTTAAAGTATCCTGAAGTGGAAATATTGTTTGCTAGTGATTTTAATGCATGGATTGGAGATTAACAAAATAGAATACATGATGATGATTTAGATTCTATTTGGGGATAATTAGGCTGGTTGGTACCTTATTACGTTTTTGTATGAGGCAAATTTTAGAATGCTTAATGGCAGATTATGGTCTGATATTTCAGGTACTTATTTATCCACTAGAGATACAAGTACAATTGACTATTTGTCGATGCATCCAGAATGAGAAAAGAACCAAGTGCTGGGGTTTTAGCGGCCACACTCTTCATTCGAAAAGAATTAGGCTAGTTGGGCTAATTGCCTTAGGCAATTTGACTCCAGTACAGCAAACCAATAACAGGTTCAACAATAACTGTCAGGGAACTGGCTTAGATGTACCATCCAGTACCAGCCCCAATTACTTCAACAAAAATTTCTCACCTTCACTCTTGGGCCACTGGCCATGGCTGGAGGGGACAATTTCCTTTCCTGACTGGATTAAAGAGTCAGGTGCCTGAAGGCTGAGGACCATGACTGTCCCTAACCACTAGGGATGGGCGAACGCGGTTCGGTAGTTCGGTGTTCGGCCCGAACTCGGCCTGTTCGGACAACCGAACGCGAACACGAACATGAACACGAACA
>QEPC01012525.1:803649-834173 GCA_003113815.1 Sphenodon punctatus
CGATTTTAGGGCTTCCCGCGATCTCGTGATATTTCCGGCCAAACCCGAACGCGTGAGCCACCTGAACACTGAACAACCGAACACGAATGCACAACCCGATCGCAAATGAACCGAATGTCCGAACATGAACGCGCGACCTGCCCGAACGACTGAACACGAACACGCGAACAGAACGCTAACGAACCAAACGGGCGAACACGAACACGCGATCTGACCGAACGACCGAACACGAACACATGAACCGAACGCGGCCGAACCGAACGGCCGAACACGAACCGCGATCTGTTCGCCCATGCCTACTAACCACCTTCACAAAACACCCCTTCCAGGGTTCCCCCAGCCCTTGCCATGTCCTGCTTTTGTGCCAGGTGTCACCTCCCCATCTCTTAAGGAGATGACTCTGTATCGACTTATCTAATAGGGGTGGGACACCAGGGAGAATACTGGATACTGGATTTATTCGTATCGGATCTCCCCGGTATCAGATTTACCGGTATCGGCATACCGGTTATTTAACCTTGGCCAGTTTACTGGGTTTTTTTTACATTGCGGCCATTTATTTCAGTGGCCACGATGTAAAAAACCCAGTAAAGTGGCCAATGTTACAAAAACCGGTATTCCGATACTGGTGATTATCGGATAATATACCTGATTATCGGGAGTATCGGATTAATCCGATACCGATATTCCCACCCCTACTATCTAAACATCGTAACAGTACTGGACCCCTGCAAGAATGTGACAAATTGATTAATGTGAACACAGCAATACCCTGTCCCATGACAACTAAAACAAGACCAATCGTACCAAATTGAAATCACACTACGAGGAAGGCGAAAACTGAGAAGCCCTCATCCAATCAGGATTCTTGTAAAAATTCCTTCCTAGCCACAAGCAGCAACTGAATCTACCAACAGTGCTACAAGGAGGGAGGGAGGGAGGGAGGGAGGGGGCTGTTCTTTGGCTCCATGCCCAAACTGAGGCAGGAGCTATGGCTGGTGATGAAGCCACTCCCCTATTGGGAGACACAATTCATCTCACGTGACTGGCTTTTCATACCAGCATTCCCTGATTGCTGGATCAACCCTGGCCGATTCCAGATTTCAGGTGCGGCTGCGTTGCTTTAGGCAAATGGTGCTGGCCTCCCTGCCTTGTCTCACTCCTGTTTAAGGAATGCAACCAGTGGCCCTCTTGCTGCCATTATCAGCAGGTGAAGGAAGAAGTGACAGCTTATTGTGTTTATATTTGTAACAACTGGATCTCTCTAGTCTCTCAGGGTTTAACAGAATTGCATGATCCTGTAGAATTTCTAAAGTTATATGATGATTTGAAATGTTCGAACTAGACAATATTCCTCTGTGAAGTGTCAATTGACATAAGGCTTAGTCCAATGAGACTTGTGTCACAGCAAAAACAATCTAATGAGATATTTAAGAGAGTTTAACCTAAATAAAGATAAAGAAACATATGTGTATGTCCAGATGGAAAAAAATAAAATAAAAAATAATATAAATATTTACTGAGGGTCAAGAAGAAGGAATACACAGATAGATGTTGTGAAGAACTAAATAAAGAGCTAGAACTAAAGGTTAATAAGCAATTCTGGCAGACAATTTCAAATAGAACTAACATTTTAGCTACTAATATAGATTGTTTCATATATTCTGACTAGAGCTGAAACTCGTTCTTTGGAAAAAATCTGAACTCGCCGAAGATTCCGGTACTTGGTTCCAAAACTCTGGAATCTGAAGTTCTAAGGACCAAAGCCGTTTCTCAGAAAGCTTCAGAAAACTTTGGAAGCCACTGCATGCATGGCTGGACAGTTGAGCATCTTCTGAAAATGAAACTTAGACCACGTTTAGATGAGGTGTGCTGAGAAAGCGCCTTGTGAAGATATGTAGAGAGAGAAACATCTGCGGGGTGTGTGTGTGTTTAGATATTCCCTTGTGCTACCGGAAGTGACATTGTTCCCATTTTGAATCAGCGGCCACTGAGAGCAAGTATAGGTTTGAGGATGACCTTCCAGAGGGTTTTACAATGCTCCATCTTCAAACCTATGCTTGTTCTCAGCAAGAAAGTATCTTTTGGAGATGCTTTCTCAGTGCCTCACCTAAAAGTGGTCTCAGTGACGTATTTGGTAGGAGGAGGATATGGAAGTAGACAGTTGAGTCATTGTAAGCCAGATGGCAAGTTTTGATTGGCTGGTCAAGTCAGATGGCAAGTTTTGATTGACTGGCAGGTCAAAACAAAAGTGGCTACAGCCATTTTCTATTCTGTTTGGTGAATAGAAGTCCTCACCTATAAAGCTCTTCACAACCTTGCTCCCCCATACCTCTCTGCACTAATTTCTCTCCATACTCCAGTCCGTGAACTCCGCCCCTCCCTTTGTACCTTCAAATCCCTCCTCAAGACCCACGTCTTCCGCTCTTCCTTCCCCGACTCCTCGCTCCCCTCACCTAATTCCTGCTGATACCTCCATTCAGTACAATCTGTTACCTGAAGTCTGTGTACTCACATGGACCAGCCAGCCATAATTCTCGATGTAACCAAGCCAAGCGCGTGCACCTGGGACCTCGCATCTCCATGAATGTTACACTCCTTGTCTTTCCCTCTGTCTGTTTCCCTACTTTTGTCTCCTCCCCCCACCCCCATCTTTCAGATTGTAAGCCCTAGGGCAGGGACCGTGTCTATTCCATTACTTTGTAAAGCACCAGATACATTGTTTTCACTATATAAATGCTTGTAATAAAAATAAAAATAAAAATAAAAATAAAAATAAAAATAAAAATAAAAATAAAAATAAAAATAAAAATAAAAATAAAAATAAAAATAATATGCATGTTGAACAGGAGATGGGACATAATAAAACCTTATGACTCCATACGTGAGGTCCCAGGGAAACAAACAATAATCCCCCAGCACCACTCATTGAGTTCTCCCGGCCAGGAAGGAATGGAAGCATATAAGAAAATTTCCGCCTATCCCAACTCGGTCCCGCAAGTGGATCAACACCTTGTGGTCAATGGCATTGAATGTAGCTGACAGATCTAACAGGATCAGAAGGGTAGACTGAGCCCGATTAAATGCATGACGAAGGTCATCAACCAAAGCCACAAGCACAGTCTCAGTGCTGAAAGACAGACTGCAAGGGATTCAGAAAACTGACACTGTCCAGATGCCCTTGAAGCTGCCAAGCCACCACCCGTTCAATAACCTTCCCTAAAAAGGGAAGGTTAGAGACTGCCGATAGCTGGCAAGTGAGTCAATGTGAAGTGATGGTTTCTTGAGCAGAGGTTGCTTTTGGTGGGATTTATTTCTCCACACATTTGCACTCTATTTTGTGGGGTTGTGTGTGTTGTCTTCTTTGTTTTTCACCAAGCCTGTGGCTGCCGCATGAGGCCAGACCACAGGCTTCTCTCTACATGGTTCCACTTCCCCTTGTCTGGTCTGTTCAAGTTACTAGTGGTGTGCACCAGGAACCCATGTTGTTTTTCATTTTCATTTTCATTTAATTTTGCTATTAACTATAATGAAAATGACAGTTTCATTATAGTTAATTGCAAAATTTTGTTATTTTTCATTGGTATCATTATCGGTATTAGTATCGATTTTGAGTGATAACAAAGATTTTGGAGGGAAATGTGGATGGGGAGGAGGGAGCAGACATCTCAGAGCCGGAAACAGTGATGAACTGGGCCTGCGATGGGACGGAAGGACCTGATGTATGTAATCACTGACCAATGAGCAGCACAAGCAGGTCCCAGGCAGTTAAATGGCACCCTGTGATTGCTCAATGCCTTCTGATTTCCAGAACCAATCATGAGGGTTCGGGGAGGGAGGGAGGGGAGGGCACTGCAACCCTTTATGCTGTAGGGTCAGTCTGTTTGACTCTTGTTCTGTGTTAGCTCTTGCTGTGTCATGTCAGGTTGAGTTTAGAGAACTCTGGTGCTTGTACTAAAAATCTTCCCCTGCCTGCCCAGGGCCCCATGCCAAGCCCTTCAGCACCCCCGCCCCCTGCTCAGGCACCACCAGGGGCGGATTGGCCATTGAATGCACCGGGAGGATTCCCGGTGGGCCGGGGGCTGGTCATGCTGTCTTTTTAAAAATTATTCTTAACAAACAAACCCCAAAAATTGTTGGTCCTGACCCCTGTAGGGTTGGGTTGTGTTGGAGGGGAGGGGGAGGGCTTACCTGACTCTCCCTCTTAGTAGCGCTGAAGCAGCAGCGGGGACAGCGATCGGGCTGGGAGATAAGGCTGTTTGTTTACAAACAGCTCCTGCCCATGTGCTGATCAGAAGGTTGCTACCTTGTAAAGAAGGTTCTTCGAGATGGCTCCCAACATTCTCACAACTGGGTTGTGCGCGCAGGAGCCAGTCACGACTCACTCCACTGGACTCTCGTGGAGAGCGCAGCAGAGCAGCGGCAGACACCGTCACAGGCGACTTGCGGGGCAGCAGGTGGGGCCTGCCGGGGGGGCTGGGGCCTGCTTGGGAGGGGCCGGCTGGGTTCTCTTTTGGGGCCTCTTTTGGGCGGGGGTGTGTGGCAGCCTGGGCTGATGGGGCCAGGGGCTGGTGGGGCATGGGCTGGTGGGGCCGGCCTGGGGGGGCTTGTGGGGGGCCTGGGCTGGCTTGGAGGGCCTGGGCCGGCCTGGGGGGCCTGGCTTGGGGGCCTGGGCCAGCCTGTGGGGCCTGGCTTGTGGGACATGGGCCAGCCTGGGAGGGCTTGGCTTGTGGGGGGCCTGGGCCGGCCTGTGGGGCCTGGCTTGAGGGCCTGGGCCGGCCTGTGGGGCCTGGCTTGTGGGACATGGGCCAGCCTGGGAGGGCTTGGCTTGTGGGGGGCCTGGGCCGGCCTGTGGGGCCTGGCTTGAGGGCCTGGGCCGGCCTGTGGGGCCTGGCTTGTGGGACATGGGCCAGCCTGGGAGGGCTTGGGGGGCCTGGCTTGGGGGACATGGGCCGGCCTGGGGGAGGCTTGGGGGACCTGGCTTGGGGGGCCTGGGCTGGCCTGGGGGCTTGTGGGGGCCTGGATGCACTCAGGATTAGCTTATTTAATAATGTAGATATTGGAAGTCTGGTATCAATTCTCCCCTTAGTCTTCTCTTTGCTAAGCTAAACCTGAGTGGTAGGAATGTTGTGTGAGAAGGCAGCTGTGCATTCTCAGAAAGGGTGCATTCCTTCAAGGCTGTTCCTTAATTGTGTGTTCCAGTGCAGCATTACTACAGATGCAAGGAATGGTGCCTTAATATTCAATAATGTAGATATTGGAAGTCTGGTATCCAGGGGCGTAGCTAGGTTGGAATGGGCCCAGAGACAAGAAATGGACTCCCCCCCCCCCCCCTCACCATAGACTTCCCTGCCCCTCTCCCTCCCCTCTTTCCTCCCCTCAATGTCCTTATTGCATAAAAAACTGTCAACAAACGTACTTATTAAATTAAAACATGTACTCAGCTACTGCAATGGCCTCTTCCTTGCTTTTAGCTATGGAAACACAGAAATAGTAACATATGGCCTCCCCCTGAGCCCCTCCTGATTTCTCAGCCCCCTCCCCCCAGAGAACCCCCTCCTGTTCCCCCAGCTCCGTCCCCCCACAGACCCTCCCTCCTGTTCCCTCCCCCGAGTCCCCTCCTGCTCCCTCCTCCCACAGAGCCCCCCTCCTGCTCGTTCAGCCCCCTCTCACCACACAGCCCCCTCCCCCCACAGACAGGGCCAGATTTAGGAATGTTTCACCCCAAGGCCCTTCTCAGGCTGCTGCCCCCCCCACAAGCAAAGCCCCGCCCCCCCCCTGTGCAAAACAGACAAGCAGGTGTACAAAATATGCAAGATATACAGAGCTGAACAGACACAGCATAAGCCAACGCACCAGGCGAACATTCCAGGACCTTCAGTATGACCTTCAGAAATTGATTTCAAAACTTATGAGATCAGAGATGGGGATGGGGCAACTACAAGGATGTACCAGAATCCAAGAAGTCTGTCTCCACCAAGTTTAGGAGCTTGGGGTTTCTGCTCTAGCAGTGCAAACACCTGTGACCTTCTTCACCTGCTCATGCCCCTCCTCTCAAACACCCTGGCCTGGAAGAAGATCAGTGGGGAACTAGCCCTCATACTCCACACTAGGGTTGCCACCTTTTGCCATTTGACCCCAAGACTCCTATAGGCCAAATGCGAGTCTCAGGATCAGATTGCAAAAGATGGCAACTAGGGTTGTCACTTACGCAAATATTTAAGGAATGCTTATGAAAAATACATGTTGCAGGGCCTGCATTGATGACTAAGGTGCAAATGCAGGTCCTACAACATGTATTTTTCATAAGTGTTCCTTACACATTTGCATAGGTGACAACCCTACTCCCACCCCCTTGCAAATTGCCTATAACATCCCTCCCCCAGGTTCTCTTGTTTTCTACTCCCCACCCCGAAGAGCAGTACGATTCCTCCCCCCAAATCGCAGCATTTGAGGACATGCATGAATAGAATGCCACAAACAAATCTCTAACCCCAAGGATGCCTCAATGTTCAAAAATCATGAGCTGGGCCCTAAAAATCATGAAACATAAATAAAAAGAACCCAAATGTTTCTAGGCTTGGTACTCTCCCATTTGTGAGAATGGGAGGAGCCACTCGAAGAAGAACAGAAGGTTGCTGCCTTGTAAACAAGGTTCTTCGAGATGGCGCCGAACATTCTCACAAATGCCCCCCCTTTGGAAGGAACTGTTGGGTATCTATGAGTGGGAAGGAGGTGCTTTATATACGGGTGGGGGGCTCGAGACTGTTGCGGGGTGATTTTTTTAAACTAGTGAGCTTGATATATACTGGTAGAGAAGGGCGCGCAAGTGCAAACCCATTTGTGAGAATGTTCGGAGCCATCTCGCTGAACCTTCTTTACAAGGCAGCAACCTTCTGCTGCAAGGCACTGCGGCAGGGGTTTGGTTTTTTTAAAAAAAAAAAGCTTCGGAGTTCTCTCCGGAGCAGCCTGCAAGTAGTCAGGGAGGGAGCACGCAGCCGAAGAACGGCTTCGCACAGTGAGTGTAGGGATGCTTCCCAGGCTGTGGGAAGAACATCAGCCGGCAGGGGGTCCCAGCTGAGCCGCAACTTTGCGGGTTTTGTTGTTTTTTTTTAAATGGGACAGGTGGCTGCGCAGCGCCGCAGCGGGCTTAGCTGCCATAGGGATGGGCCCCCAGCCACGGTGGGCCCCGGGGCCAAATTTCCTGCCTGTCCCTATGGTAGCTACGCCCTTGCTGATATCAATTCTCCCCTTGGTCTTCACTTTGCTAAGATAATCCTGAGTGGTAGGAATTCTGGTATCAATTCTCCCCTTAGCCTTTGCTAAGCTAATCCTGAGTGGTAGGAATGTTGTGTGAGAAGGCAGCTGTGCGTTAGCAGAAAGGGTGCATTCCTTCAAGGCTGTTCCTTAATTGTGTTCCAGTGCAGCATTACTACAGGTGCAAGGAATGATGCCTTAATATACAATAATGTAGATATTGAAGTCTGGTATCAATTCTCCCCTTAGTCTTCTCTTTGCTAAGCTAAACACAGGGCATGTGTAATACTAGTGCAGCTAATGCAGGAATGAAGAAGCCTTACTGTAGGATGCATAGCAAGGGACAGAGTGATTTTTTTGGTTGGGGGCCACTGAGCACTGAAACGGAGTGATTTGGGGAGCCAGAGCACTGAAATGAGGGCCAGTACCCCCACCAGTGGCAGTCTCCCCCCTGCCATCCCCCCATAACCTCCCGCTCACCCCTGCCAGGCTACTGAGGATCTGAGTCTGGGGACTCAGCTCCGATAGGCCCCAAACCTGGTACACTCTGCCCACCGCAAGCCACGCCCCCAAGCCACGCCCCCTTAGCCCATTTCCGGCGCTCCGGCGGCTTTGCCGCCGGCACAGGGCCACTAACACTATATTTTCCCGGGCCACTTTGATTTCCAAATCCGCCCCTGGGCACCACTGCCAGCCCCCTGCCCCCAGGGGCCGCGCATTCGCCTCCTGGTGCCCCCCGGCCTCAGGAGGGTACAAACGCCCTGGGTCCCGCCCCCCCTCCGACCAACCACTGCCCCCCCTGATGGAACTGCAGGACACTGCTGGGAACACAGACAGCGGGGGGGAGGGGAGCTCCCAGGGATGCATGGCCCACACCGGGTGCTCATGGGGCTGACCCAGGAAAAGAGGAGGGGACGGGGAGGGAGGTGTGAGGGGGGCACTAGAGGGGGCAGAGGACTACAGGGGTGGAGGGAGAGATGGAGAGGTCACATGTACACGCAGGTGAATTAAATGTATACACACAGGTATGCCTCCAGGGCCCATATGTGGGTGACAAGGGCGGGCAGAACCCAGCAGGGGCTGGCACCGGGAACCCCAGTGGGTGGGCCGGGGAGGGGAACCCCTCACTCCCAGGCACCCCAGGCAATATGCCTCGCAAGTGCATCCCAGATGCGCTTGGCATAACGGTACTCCCTGGGGTTCTCGGCGTTCACGTACAGGGGCACCGGACCAAGGGTCCTGTGGGGCTCTGGGTATTCCAGGGCTGCCCCCTCAGTCTCGCAGACGTTGTGGAGTGCACAGCAGGTCCCAATCACCAGGGCGGAGGTCTCCACAGTGTAGTCTAGGTGCCCAGCAAGACTCCTCCAGCGCTGCTTGAGGGCCCTGAAGGCTCGCTCCACCACAGTCCTGCTGGAGCACAGGCGGGTATTGTATAGCACCTCCGCAGGGGTCCGTGCAACAGGGTAGACCTACATCAACCAGCGGGTGAGGGGGTAGGCAGGGTCCCCCAGGATACAGGGGGGCATCGGCACCCCCTCGATCCAGGACACCCCCATGTCAGCAAAATTCCCCCGGAACATCCGGGCATAGAAGGGGGAGATAGTCATGATCCGGGCATCGTAACTGCAACTGGAGTTGCCCGTGAAGATGTCTATGAACCAGCCCCGGTGATCCACAACCACCTGCAGCTGCAGGGAGTGGTACCCGTGCCGGTTCACATACTCTGCTGCCTCCCCTGCGGAGGGGCGGAGGATCTCGACGTGGGTGCCGTCCATGGCTCTCATGCAGTTGGGGAAGCCTCCGGCCGCAAACCCCGCCATCACGGCCTCCTGGTCCACCAGCTGGATCGTTCTATCCAGGAGTACGCCCTCCACAGCCTCGCACACATCCCGGAGGATACAGGCTACCGTGGTGAGCCCGACCTCAAAGTGCTGGGACACGGACCGGCAGGAGTCAGGCATTGCCAGGGCCCAGACCCCTATGGCCACCCACTGGACCATGGGGATGGGGGTCCTCATGGAGGTGTGCTGTCACTCCAGCTAGGGCATCAGGAGCTCCGCTAGGCGCAGCAGGGTGAGCTTCTCTATCCTGAGGTGGGCCCTCCAGGCTGCCTCATCCCACTGGGCCAGCACCATGGCCCACCAACCCTGTGGGTGCTCAGCGACCCATAGGTGCCTCTCAATGGGCATAGCAAGCAGAACGGCCCGGCACATGGTCTCCCTCACCCACAGGGAGGGTTGGGGGTCCTGCCCCGGCTCATGCCCTGCCAGTCTGCCCCGGATAGCATCTGTGTCCTGAGCTGGGTGAGGGCTCTCCTGCGGCCATGGTGCACCCAGCGGGCCCGTGCAGCTCTCCAGGCCAGGAAAACCTGCAACCGGGCGGCCAGGTGCACCTCCGCATGAAGGAGGCACAGCTGCTTGGTGTGGTCGGGTACCACTCGGCTGCGAGCGCGAGGTGCATCCAGTAGGCAGCTGCCCTATCCCGCTCCATGGTGGTGGGGGCCCTGCAGGCTGGGGGACACCTATTATGGCCATCCGCTGGGCGGCTGTGCCGGGGGCCTGCCCCCAGCTGGCTGGGCCCCCCAATGGGGTGCTCAGGTCTGTGGGTGTGCCCATGGTTACACGTGCTGGTTGCGCATGGGTCCTCATGCCTGCATGGGCGCACGGCTCCGTGTGCTCCTTGTGCAGCTGCATGCCTTCACCCATCAACCCCCCACACCCATGGCTGTTTGCAACACCATGGCCTTGGCTTCCCGATTAGCTGTTATGTGAGTGCTATTGTGCTTGGCAGTTGTGCTGGGTCCGCACTCCATGCCTCGCTCTGTTGTGCTACAATGTTGCGGTCCATGGCCGCTTTTCCTGGCCTTGGGACCCCTTGGAGGCCCTCCCAGCTCTGGTGGGTTTGTGTGCCCCCCTTTCCATGGTGTTATTCTCCCTGTCTTGCAGGACCATGGCTGGTTGTCCATCCACCGGGCTCCTGCTTCCCAGCCCCCATGGGGCCCCTCATATCTGGACCTTCCGCGAGACCATGTCTCTTTGTGACCTGTGGCATACCCCAGCCATGCAGCTGCTCCTGGGCAGCCTGGCCAGTCGTGCGGGTGCCTTTGAGGGCTTGAGCTCCGGACTTCACTACTTCAGCTATGAGTCGAGCGCTCATGATTGCTGGCTGCATACGGAGACCCTGGGGCTGGTTCACTTTCCTGACGGACGCATCCCAGACAAGTGGTGTTCTCATGTGCCCTGGTCCGGGGTGGAGACCGTGTCTGCGCTGGGTGTGTGCGGGCTGGGCGCCTACATGGTGTGCCTTGCTGAGGGTGTCCCTGCCTTGGCAGTGTCCTACTTTGCCTGTGTTCACGGGGTGTGTGGGTACCAGCACACCCATGCGGCAGTGTACCACCAGCTGCTGGAGCTGGGATATCTTCCTTGGCCCCCTTCTGCTGCCTGCTGTGTGTCGGAGCCTTCTGCGGAGGAGATGTCAGCCCTGTTGGGAGTGTGGTCCCATTTGGACATCCAGCTGGGTCTTTCCATGCATGATCCCTTCGAGGTCTACTACCTGTTTGCCCACCACATGTCCATGCTGGGGTACCGCCGGGGCTTGATCCATTGGCCCCACCTGGTTCACCGGGTGGGGCACCCGGCCCCTGGGTCTGTGGTGGCCCCCAGCAGCTTCCTGTGATTCCCGGTGTTCCTCCCGACCCCCCGGTGTCCTGCCCCCGTGTGGACGCCCACCCCTGTCCTGGGGGGCTGGTCCCCTCCCCACTGGCTGTTTCCTCCCTGATGTCTCTGCCGTGCTGTGGTGAAGCTTGCTTCACGGGGTGCTGTTGCCCCTGCCTCTGGCCCCGGGTCCCCTCTGGGCCCCACCCCCTGGTCTGCCTGCACACCCGGCGTTCCCCTCCGTGGTTGCCCTCCGTGGTGCCTGGGTGCGGCGCTCTGAATGGCCTCACCAACCCACCTGTGTCCAGCTACCTGTCCCCACCTGCCAGCGCTTCCACCTGCTGCCCGCCCCCCCTTGGGTGCTTGTGTGACCTGGGGGTTTCGAGACCCGCAGACTGGCCCTCGGTGCTTCTTGTAGGGGTGTGTGTGCATCCTTGGACCTGCAGCGCTGCACTGGCTGTCCTGGCTGCCCTCCATCGGCCCCTCTGTGGGTGTGGGGTCTCCGTGTGCCTCCTGGACCATTCCCGCCTGGCTCGCTGTGCATTGTGGGACCCCACTGTGCCTTGGTCCCGAGATCTGCCCCCCGTTTCCGAAACTGCTTGTGTTGCTGTGGGGGTGCCCGTGCGGACTGTGCTGCTGTGGGGGTGGGGGTTGCTGATGCCTGTTTCCTGCCCTGCCCTTTTGTGGTCCCCCCCCTTACTCCCGTAGTGCCTTGTGTGTTGTCCGGGCGCCCGTGCCCCGCTTCCCTTCCTTTCTCTTGTGTGTGTCCGGGCGTGTGCTCGTGCTGTGTGTTCTGCTGTGCCTCTGCTAGCTGTGTGCCTGCTGTGTGTGGTACATGTCCGGCTCGTCTCCCTCTCCCCCCTCCCTTCCCATTTCCCTTGCGTGGGTGTTGCCTTTTGTGCCTTTTGGCTTTGTTTGCCCTCAGGCAGCCATGTCTGTGTCCCGCCCCTGCCCGGTGGGTTCTGGGTGTTTTGACCACGGCTGGGAATCGGCATCACGTCTGTTGCACTTCCCCAGTCCGTGATCTGGTGGCCCGATTCCCGGCCATGGTCCCGGTCCCATCACATCTGTTCGGGGCTTTTATTCACCCCGAGAGGTGGTTGTTTTGTTCACCCCCACCAGGAATCCACTGTGGTGAACCAGCTGCCCGTAACATCTGAAAACACCCATAGATAATATTGATAGTGATTAGATAGATTTTCCCTATCGTTTTTTTCCTTTCCCCTTCCCCTGTGTATATGTGTGGAGAGAGAGAGAGAGAGAGAGAGAGAGAGAGAGATTGGTAGATACTAGGCTTTTTATTATATTTATGTATTAGCATTATAGGATAGGAATAGGATAGATACTTAAAAGACATAGCAGATAGAAGTTTTTTGATATCGATATTTGGATAGGAATATATTGCATTAAGTATAGATTTTTAGGTGTAGGTTAGACATACATATTAGTCATTTTTCATATTGTCATTGTGCACTTATTACTACTGCATTATAATGAGAAAGGGAGGAAGAAGTTCAACTTCTGAGAAGTCTGGGGCAGGTGTCTGCTGGCACTTCTGCCACTGGTGGCAGCCCACAACAGAAACAATACCAAAAACAAAATCTTCCTTGTCGTTCAAAATCGATACCAATACTGATAATGAATAATGAAATTTTGTTATTAATAAGAATGAAAACAACAGTTTTTATTAACAAAAAATGACATGGGTCCCTGGTACACACCCATAAATGCCACACTAATTATGCAGCAATGAAGGATATTTAGTAATCAATTTATTGATTTTATAATAAATTAGACAGAAGATCAGTGACATCTGCACTAAGACTTTATAAATACAAGATTGAACCTACCCTTTTATATGGCACTGAAATATGAGGACTGAATGAGAAAGCTACTATGGGTGTGGAAAAAGTTCAAAACTCCTTCTTAAAGATATTATTGGCTGTCCATAAAAGTATCCCTGGTGGTTTGATAAGGGAAGAAACAGGGACATTGAACGTTATAACCATGGCTCAACTAAGAACAATACACTTTTGGTGGAAAATTTGATTATATTTTGCAACCAGATTCCCCAAAATGTGTATTTTAGAAAGCATGGATTCTGTGGAATTATCATAGACTTGGCTGATTGAAGTTAAACATTCCATTCTTTTACTTTGGGGCTCAGGGATAAATGGGATAATGCTCAAATATTCCCTACATCTTTGGATAAATCTGAAGTTGATTTACGCTACCAAGATATTAGCATACAAAGTCATCTGAGTATAGTTAGATGTTAAGAAGTGTTCACCCCTTCTTAACTGATTTTAGGAAGATGAAAACTGATTTTAAATTGGAGCTTTACCTGACTAAAGTTCTTAGCAGCGTGAACAGAAAACAAATAAAGCTTCACGTTAATCAGATTAAAACTGAGGCATTAAGAGACAGGTGAGTGAAAATCCCGTATCAAGAAAAGTTATGTACATGCAGTCTTAAGGTGGTGGAGGATCTTGAATATTTTTTTTTAAGTATCTCATAAAGAAACTTATCTTACACCATTGACTACTATACTAACTTACTGGATGCCCAGAGAAAAGACAATTTGGTTACTAAGCAATGTTTTTCCTCTGATTCTATTAGTTTTAGGAGCTTTTTTGGTTATAGAAAAAAAAAGAAAAGAAAACAGATAAATTACTGAAAGAATGAGTTGTCAGTTTTTATGCTGTATATATCTAATGTTATATGGTTATTTTAATATTATCACATATATCTGATATTTTGTATCTTTTATATTTATTAATTTTTAATATATTGAACTGTACAAATTAATTTGACTTGCAAGCCATAAATTAAATTAATTAAAAATATGTCCAAATAACACGTGACAGGAGGGAGGATCTAAAGACTTGTTAAGCATGTGGAGTGACATAATATTCACAGGATTCATGAAAATTGGATGGAAGGTTAAGATGTTGTAGTCATTAATGTGTATGGAGGTTTTCTTAAATTCACAACATTCAATTGCTTCTAAAATAGGTTCCCTGCATCTAATAATTTCAGAAATTGGTACACATAGTGCCCTCTTTTGGAGGTACAATCTCCCCAAGGTTCATCAGAATTGAATAAGAAACAAAGATGTTATAGCCGGAAATACGTTTTTCAGTATTTTCCCTTTATTTCAAAAACAAAATGTTATTTTCTTATTATTATTTGTCATTTTTGTTATTGCAAAACTGATAATGAAAAGTACAATTTTTGTATCATTATTGTCATAACTAAAATGACATGCACACCCCAAGCAGACAACACCAGGTGCCTGGGAGGCCAGGTACCCCGTTTGGTGCCCGCTCTGAGTGCCACAAAATGCAGGTTTTACGTGCAGGTAGCAAATTTTCTACCCACTGCAGTTCTGTCTGGAAGTTGTGGGCATACAAAGGTGTCTGGGAAACCTTATTAGAGAGACGCCACCTGAAGAAGGGAAAATTACAAGAAGTTGCCTCCAGATCAAGAAAGGATCTGAGAGTCACTCCCTAAAACAATGGATCAAGGGACTTTCTAGTAAAATGATGTTGTGGAACTGATTCCACAGCTCTGTTCCCCTACACTCAACAGGGAAGTGTGTGCTGTGAACAGTAACATGGCTGAGTTTATGAGGTCAGCAGGTGTCTGGCACCTTATTGTTGGGGAAACCGAGGCACAGATCTATGCAACAATGTACGGAAAAAGTAAGCTGCTTACATATACCTCCATGCTCCCTCATGGTGCATTCTCCAAAGAGGATCTGGAAGAATAGTCCTGCCAACCCCTGTACTACTTATCAGTAAGTGCAGCAGTGAAACTGCTGAAGTTATTAGGAATGGGAATTTGCGAAGTCAGATGAAATTATCACAGATGGCAATCCCATGGGTGTGATCTTCAGATCAATTCAAATGAGAGCCAATAAAACCTTTTTACACCACACTGTCGTATGCTCTACTTAGGATACATATTTTAGAGAGTTTGCAAAAATCTTATGGGATATAGCATTCACCTTTACAAGTCTCAGAGGACAGAAACTTCATAACTAATGCATTCAAAACACCTCCAATAATGTTCTAAACTAGTTTTCTTAGATGTAAAGATGGCACAGTTTTTACCACCTAGGGACTTTCCAAGTCAAGTACTGTGTGTGTCCATCTGAAAGCTTGAAATAAAGTCTGTGCTTTGCAGTGCATGAATACTGTGGCTAGCCCCAAATAAGTGCCAATAAAATCTTTATATCACACCATCATGGAATCTATCTCTCTGGATATGTATGCAAATATATTAACATATACTCTTCCAATACATGTGAATAGACATTCTGGGAGAGACCTAGAATGAGATATCAATTTTGTCACTGCTATATGATAACAATTTAATTAATCCTTTTTATCATGGCAATAAAATTTGGTATCATTGCAATATCTCACATACGGTTGTGAAATTAACCAGCGCCTTCGCTACCTGAAGGTTAAAGTAATTAGGTTTTATGGTGGAGGGGAAGAGGGAAGAGTTTGTTTTCAGAGCCAAATTGTCTTTCCTCTCAAAAGTAAAGTATTGCTGTTACTTAAACTGCTTTTCAAGGTGGGCACGCAAGCTGGTGAATGCTTTTAACAGGTGTGAGTGATTTCTAAATCCTGAATATAAAGTGTGTCTAGGATTGTTTGATTATCAGGTCTGTTGATGTCCTGGGAGATATACATAATACAAAGGAGATTTGTATTCAAGTAAACTAACATAAATACTGCTTTGTTACCCAAAAATGAATGCACAGTCCATGAACTTCACAACCAGGCACAGTACTATATGATCATAATAAAAATGTAATTACCTCTGGCAGAAATGGTGTGCAGTTATACAAATCTTATACTTAGGATTTGAAACATCTATCTATCTATCTATCTATCTATCTATCTATCTATCTATCTATCTATCTAGTATGTATTCTACAGTACTATTTAGTATTAAATAAGATCACTATTACAATTTATGGTGATATTTTATCATCAGGAGTTAAACGAGAAACAAAAAGAGTGGAACACAATGTTTATATTTTGCTTATGATCATTTGTTCATTTGCAAACCAATTATTTTTAACCCATGTTTTCTGTTATAATAGCTTTGCATTTAGTATAAGTAGAGTGAGTTTCACATACAGTGTTAATAATTTCTTCAGAGGATCTTCTCTTGCAAACCTAGTTGTTGTTATTTATTAATTATTATTATTATTATTATTTTAACTTCAGGCATAATGAGTCAAAGTTATCCATGGTACAACTCAAATGAGGTCTCAGTCTATTAAGATTTTCAATATGGTGGATTTACAACCTGAGGCGAACCTGTATTCTATGTAGACTCCAATATCTTACAGAAGTGAATGCATACAGGCCTGGGATTTCTTCATACAACTGCTGGTAAAAGTTCTATGCTTGCAATAAAACAATATTTCAACATAGGCCCTTTTTAGACGAGACACACCCCCGCATGAGCACCCAGAAATCTGGGTGTTCATGCATGGGTGAGTCTTGTGTAAAAGCTGTGGCAGGTGGGTGGGGAGTGGGTGTGCGTGTGTGCTACCACAAATAGGCATGTACACCCACCTCCACCCATCGCACACGCATGGAGCAACCAGCAAAAATGGTAATTGCTTCATACGTGTAGATGGGCCATAAATGTAAACATATATGCAAATGCTTGTACATGCAAATTCCTCTGACACCCAAAATGCTATCCAGTCTTCTGACAGGTGATGAAAACTAGCTGTTCGGTGAATATTTTGGCTACAAAGGAGCTCTGTTAGTCCAAGAACTTTTAGGTATATTCATTCATGTGTTTGTTACACAATTTGCTGATTTTCAACAACTATAGTATCTAGAAAACTCTCTATAAATAGAGAAATAATCCTTTTCCCTTCCCCAACATATACAATGGAAAAGGGAACTGGAGTGTTTTATGCTAAAAAATTCCAACTGTTAAAATTTGGGAACCAGAAAAAGCTAGAAAGTCTGTGAGGAAAGTATTGAAATTTCTATTATTTTATGCAAATAATTTTGGTAAAGGTCTTTCCAAAATAAGAGGGAAAAGCTTCTTTCAAAACAAACTCTCTGGTTCACTTTTGGAATTTGGCCTAGAAAAGAGATTTCCATTCTTCTCTGTAACAGAAATGTTTACATTGTTTAATTGCTTCTAATCCAGTTGTCATCTGGACACTCATAAGTGAGTGTCCCCTATAACACACCTCATTTCCTTTCTTTCCCAGGGTTTCATGTTGAATACTTATTTTTTATACAATAATTACTATTAACTCCAGTTATTCAACATGGTCATCCTGTGGCTACATCTGTCTAACAAAAAGATGGGATTGAGCCAGGTTTTTTTCTTGTATCTCATTCTACATGATGCATTTGTAATATATATTTAATGTATGCAGGATCTGTTATATATATTTGATGTATGCAGGACTTGTGGTTTTTGTTCTTTGTTTTTAAACTATCTTCACTGTATGTTAACACTTGTCATTTTTGATGATGTCTAGATTGAAAATTTCCCACCCCACTCCCCATACATGTGCATGGGAGAGTCCTTGTCCTCTGAGTGCCTCTTAGAAAATAGATGGCATGGGGAAGACTTGTCTGGGTCCTAAAGGGTGGGGAAAGGGTTAAGGTACGCTGCACCATTTGAATCTTCAGGCCTTTGCCCAATCCAGGATGTTTGGGTAAGAGGGGGAGGCTCTGCCCCATTCTCCCTTCCTGCCTGACTTAAGAAGAAAGGCTGGGGGGCAAGATGATACACAGAAGCCAGAATGCTGGAGCATCTTTCAGGTAGTCTCACTCAAGTATGCTTGAAGTGAGAGCAGGTGCTCTTGTTCCATCAGGAATACTAACCTTTTGGGAGCGAGGGGAAATCTACTGACATTTTTGATATTTTCCGTGATTTTCTGCCATTTCAGTAATTTTCACTATTTTTTCAGTAATTTCTGGTATTACCAATAATACTAGAAATTACAAAACATACTGATAATACCAGAAATTACAAAAAAATACCTATAATACCCTTTACCTATTTCTCTGGGGTACAAATGTACCCCAGAGTGAAAAACACATGTGAAAATATGCTAATTAGTGGCTCTACAAACTTGAATAATTAGTACATTGTCTCTGGCACCTCTGAGCACAACATACACAAATTTCAGCCAGATACCTCATACCGTCTGTCTTCTATGTTCAAAAAAGTGCCGGGGTACAAATGTACTCCAGCTTACAATGGCTTTTTGCTACTGAGGTACAAATGTACCCCAACCAATGCATTTCAATTGGGGTACATTTTTACCCCAGCTCAAAAGCACCCAAACTGAACACTTTTCAAGGCCAGTTCACACTGACAGTGGACCTGGAAGTTGAAGCCACTCCTCACTGGAAGATGAAATTAAATTAAACTCTTCAATGCCGCTTGCACTGCCTTGTACTTTCAGGGCACTTCTCTATGGCCCTTTTGCAGAAGGATGCTCTAATGGTGACCAATTGGAAGTTACATTTGCTAATACATGTTTCAGGGAACCCATCGAGCACACCTGCAGCCCCGCCACATGTATAAAAAATGTAACTGACCGCTGATCACCATTAAAGCATCCTTCTGCAAAGGGCCCTTGTCTGGCACTGTGGACTGCAGAAAAAAATGAAATAGAACACCTCTGAAGTTTTCCCCTACAGAGTAACAGTAGGGGAAATTACAATTGAACATCTCACAAGGTGCAGCAGAGTAATAGAAAAAATGAAATTGACCACCCTTTGACCCCAGAATGCCAAAAGCAATTGGCTAGAAATATTTTAGGTTTCACCTCTTCACGAACTCAGCTAGATTTAATTTCTTCAGCCAGCCTGAGCATTTATCAGCACACTGGTACCATACACTGGCCAGAGAAATGAAACTGCAAAAGTTTTGTATATTTTCTAAGTTGTATTTTAATTGATTTTAAAGGGTTAATAATTTTTTTCTATCTTTAATGGTTTTGATATTTTGCTAAATACAGAGGTAAAGTTTAATAAATCAATATTCTACAGTTTGAATAAAAATATGCTTGTAAACAAGAAATTGACTTTGGCGGGTTATTGGTTAAGCACTTTTGGTTCAAATATTCCACATTAAAGAGATTGTCTTGTGTGTGTGCATGTGTGTGCAGGGCATTGACTGTGATAAAAGTGATAAAAAGGACAAAGTGATAAAAAGTAAACATTTTGGCTACATTTTTGTGCCAAAGGCGAAAAACTGCTAGGGGTGCAAGTATACCCCTGAGAAGTTGGGTGATTTCAGATGTTACGGGGCCCTTTGGCCCCGTACCGAAACCACCGGCTTCATTCCCCGCCGGGGTCACCCTGTAATGCCACAACAGACATGCCGGAGGGATCCCGGCGGGGAAAGTGGGAGGGGCCGGGGTCGCGCGGCGCTACGTGCGGCCGCACGGCCCCGCCCCCTCCACGCACCCCGCCGCCCGCCCTCTGAGGAGACGGGCGGGCGGCGGGGCCATTGCGGCCGCCGCGTCGGGCCGGAAGCGCCGTGGCCCGGGATCCCGCTGGGGATCCCGGGCCGTGGCGCGTGGCCAGGCGTGACTTTTCATTGGNGGGCCGTGGCGCGCGGCCAGACGTGACTTTTCGTTGGTCCCGGCCCGGGGTCCGTTTGACCACGCTTCCCGGGACCTTCCCCCGGCTAGCCCGGGAAGCGTGGTTCAAACAGACCCCATGTGGGGATTCACCGTGGCGAACATCTGGCGCCCCGCAAACAGACATTCGAGACACGGTGACCACAGGTGGGTATTCACCGTGGTTCACCGTGATCTCGTAACGTCTGAAGACACCCATTGTGTGTGTGATTTTTTTGATGAGAAAAGGCAAGGGATACAGAAAAATACCAGAAATTACAGAAAATTACCAAAATGGCTGAAAATTGCAAAAAATCATGAAAAATGTCAAAAGTGCCAAAAGATTTCCTCCTTATGCAAATGAAGGTGAAAGAGCTGTTTCCATTGGAAACAGCACTCTCTGAGATTTTTTGTTTCAGCTCTACATGCAGCGCAACAACAGGCCTATAAAGTGGACCTAGAGGCAGCACACTGCATCAGACCTGATAAGTGCCTCAGTGGGGGCACACGGTGGAACCCAGAGGTGTGAAGCACTGCTGGGATTGAGCACATGGGACCATTTAGGGAGTTACTTCTTCCCCCCCCCATCTTCAACTTGTCTCATGTTCCCTCCATTCAACAGTAACAAATTGGAGGGAAAGCAACCCCCCCACCCAACTCATTTGGTGGTGACGGTGGGGAGGGCATTCTCGGTGGCCACACCAGGACTGTGGAAGTCTCTCCCGATGGAGGCTCATTTATCCTCAGACCTCCCCTCTTTCCGAAGATCATGTAAGACCTGATTGTTCTGCCGGGCCTTTGGGGAAGGGGGGTAAAGGGGTGTCTTTTATTGCCTTTTAGCATTCTGCCTTTTAGTAATATTTTAATATTTTAATATCTAGTTTTATTGTTAGATTTTATATGTTGTTTGCCACTCCGAGCCACCATGGTGCGGGAGGATGTGGGGTAAAAGTGTATTTAAATAAAATAAATAAATTTGAAGGGGGAGAAGGCCCAGTAAAGCTTGGGGTGTAAGGGGACAGTGGACCCTACCCTACTCCATTTCAACAGTAGCCTCTGAACCCCCCATCCCTGCAGGTTTACTGTGCAATATACATGTGCACCAGGCCCCCATGTCATTTTCATTTGTTGTTTTCATTTTCGTTATTCAAAAACATCATTTTCATTATCGTTATTAATAACAATGTTGTTTTCGTTTTGTCATTTTTCTTTTTGTTTTCAGTATCGATATTCATTATCATTATTGATATTCATTATCATTATTGTTTCAAACTAAGATTGTATTTTTGGTATCAGTATCATTATCGATTCCCGTGCACAACTTATATCTATCTAAATCTAGGGAAGACAGGGGAAGGGAAAAGTTAAACTATCTATTATCTAATCAATTATCTATGTAACTATTCTAATCTAAGGGCAGGGAAAGGGAGAAGGTTAAATATAGGGTATGAGGAAGGAAAGGTATTGGTGGTAATACAATAAAGACTAGGGAGGATTTTTTGTGTGCAAGCACCACAGTTCTGCAACCTGAAAAGCAGACCTCTCACAGAACGGAGAGAAAAAAACTTGTCCTCCCATTATAAAGGGTTGCAGTGTCATCCCCTAGAGCCCCCCTGATTGGTTGTGGGAGGCAGCAGGCATTGAGCAATCACAGACTGCCATGAGACTGCTGGGGACTGCTTGCGCTGCTCGTTGGCCAGCAATACATTTATTTATTTATTTATTATAAGATTTGTATGCTGCCCCCTCCTACTAAAAGCATCTCGGGGTGGCTAACAACATATTAAAACAGATTTTAAAACAACAATAATACAACTAAAAACCTTACAGTGAAAACAATAACCCCCTACCCTAACCCAACCCATCTCCCTTGGAGAAGGCACGGTGGAACAGCCAGGTCTTACATTGTCTATGGAAAGAGGGGAGGTCGGTGATCAGGTGACACATCCATCCACCAGATACTAGTGAGCTGCTCGCCCCTCCCAACACAGGCATAGTTCAAGAGTTCAACCCTGTTTAGGGCTCCAAGATGTCTATTCCCTCCTCTCTTCTCCACATTTTCCCTCCAAAACCCAACTGCCACAGCACTAATAATAATGACTTTGCTAACAACATTGTTATCATTTTTTATTTTTTTGTTATTTTCATTTTTGTTATTGTTTTTATCATTTTTGTTATCATTTTTGTTATCGTTATTGGTATTCTCGGTTGTTGCTTTTGTTATTGTTGTTGTTATTCTTGGTTGTCGTTTTTGTTATTGCAATAATGGAAATGACAGTTCTTGTTATCATTACTGTAATAATGAAAATGACATGCACACCCCTATTCACAAGTGGGATCAGCCCCACTTTCTGGTCTGTCCTATCCACTGGGGATGGGTGAACAGATCGTGGTTCGGGTTTGACCGTTCAGTTCGTTCGCCGGGTTTGGGTTCGGCCGTTTGGTTCGGCCGTTTGGTTTGGGTTCAGCCGTTTGGGAAATGTTTTTATATGGTTTTTTGTTAGTTTGTTTTTTATATGTTTTTTAATTGGTTTTAAATGGTTTTTTGGTTTTTTATTTGTTTGTTTTTGTTTTATATGGGTTTTTTCATTTAATTTTTTTATCTAATATATCTATCTATCTACACTAAATCTAACTGCTATTAACTATTCTAAATTCTATGAACTAAATGGATTATCTAATAAGTATACAGACCTACTCCTACAAACACTAAAACTAAATCACTAATGCTATCTCTATCACTAAGCTAACTCCTACAACTGTCTACTATCTTATTTCTTGCTATCAAGGCTCTTCTTTCAGAATGTGATGGAGTTTCGTGTTATCCCTAGACCCGAGTCTGACCATTTTCCCCTCTCACTTTTACTGGCTGACCCCTATATCCCTCAGATGGGAAGGAGTGCGGCTGGGCTGACATCTGAGAGAGAGAAAGGGGGGCTGATGCGAGTAAAATGGACCGAAGATGTGGGGGCAGCATTTGAGGACTTTACCCTTCAGCCTGCAGTCGAGAGGCTGGTGGCTGGGATTGCAGACTTAGAGGGCGATTACTTGGCCGAATATGATAAACTGACGGCCTGGCTCCGCACATTCCTGACCTATGAAAAAAAGGCGGGATGTGAGAAGAGAAATTTACCGTCTTGGTTTGATCAAGAGTGTCGGGATTTGAGGAGAAAGCTTAGGCAGTTGGTTAGAGGGTTAAAGAGGGAATCTACTTGGGCTCGCAGATTAGAGTTTCTGACCTTCCGGAGGTATTATCGACAAAGAACTGCAACTAAAAGATCTGAGTTCCAGAGTTGGAGGTGGGACCAGCTGCGGGAGGCCGTACTCCAAAGAGACCAAAGGTCCTTTTGGAACCTTGTCCGCCCAGGCCGTGCGAGGAATTTAACTCCAATAATTAAAGTGGCCCAGTGGGAAGGGTTTTATTTAAAACTTTACTCTTCTACCCTGCAGGAAAAGTCTTTTTTTTCTCCAGCTATATGTCTTCCGGAATGGCCCCCCATTACTAAGGAGGAAGTGATCTCCCTCATAGGTAAGTTAAGAGTTGGTAAGGCTCCAGGGGAAGATTTTATCCCCGTTGAAGCATTGAAGGCTAGACCAGATTGGTGGGCTGGGTTCTTGGCCCCACTTTTTTCTGCTATAAATTCCTCAGGGGAGATACCAAAAGGTTGGGGCAATGGGATTATTGTCCCGATATATAAGAAAGGCGATGCTGCTCAACCAGAGAACTACCGACCAATTTGCCTTTTAAGCATAATTGGGAAGTTGTATACTCGGTTCCTGCTGGAAAGAATGCAGAAATGGATGACAGAGGAAAACATCTTAGAATTAGAGCAGGGGGGATTCCAGAGTGGGAAATCCACTATGGATCAAATTCTTGTTCTTTCCTCCCTTGCTAATTATTATATTGCCCAGCGGGGGAAGCTTTTCTTATGTTTTATTGATCTCTCTATGGCCTTTGACTCTATCAGTAGGGAAAGGCTCTGGGTTAAATTGGGTAAGACCTCTATTGATAGGCGGCTGCTCTTTTTATTGATACAGATCCATACGGGGAATTCAATTCGAATACGTCCAGCATTGTCCTGGCCGCTCTCGAAGCCAGTCAGGGTACAAAAGGGAGTTAGGCAGGGTTGTCTGTTGGCCCCAGGGCTATTCAACCTCTTTATAAATGATGTAACCTTATTTTTGAAAGAGGGGAACATACACCCTCCTAAGATAGGTACAAGGGAAGTCCCAGCTCTTTTATACGCGGACGATACGGTCTTGATTTCCCAGAGCTTGGTGGGGTTAAGAAGAGCCTTGCAGAAGTTTGGGGAATATTGCGATAGGGAGAGCTTAGGGATAAACTTTGCCAAAACAAAGGTTATGGTGATGGGGAAACAGAGTAGTAGGAAGCTTCATCGATGGGAAATTAGGGGTAACCCTATCACCCAGGTTAATGAATATAAGTACCTCGGGGTAATTTTTAATGCTGTGGTAAGCTGGAGATTTCACTATCAGGCAGTTATGCGCCAAGCAAAGAATACCTCAAGAGCTATCCTTGGGTTTTATTTTTCTCAAGGAGGGAGATTGGTGCTACCAGCCTTACAGCTTTTTAAGCTTAAAGTTATTTCACAAAGCTTGTACGCCTTTCCAGTTTGGGGCATGTCCTATTTGAGAAAATTAGAGCCCATTCAGAACCAGGTACTTTGCTCTATCCTGGGGGTCCCAAAAGGTACGCCCCAGGTGATATTGAGACGGGAAACGACCTGCCCTACAATTAGATCTAGAGCTCTATATTTACTACTGGGGTTTTGGCTGAGGGTTTGTTTGTTCCCCTCCCAGGAAAATTCCCTGCTAATGGTTGCAGCAAGAGCGGGTCTTTTGAATACCTGGAGCAGTGGGGTGGAGGAGGAAATCAAGCTCTTGGGTTTTTCGAGAGAAGCTCTCGAGCCTTTGGGCTTGGAAAGAGCTTTATCTATAATCAAAAGGAGTATCCTGGACCAGGAAATACAAGAGGAGGATTCTCTGTTGGCTAAACAGCTGGTGGCGCCTGACTACCCAGTGAGGGGAATTTTGGATCTGGGAAATAGCTACCTACATCTCTGGTCGGACTTTAATCAGAGAAAGATCTTTACATGTTTCCGATGTAACATGTACCCATCTGCTATACTGGAGGGGCGTTATAGAGGCATGCCTAGAGCAGAGAGAATCTGTCAGTTATGTGACTTACATGAGACAGATTCGCGAGAGCACATTCTTCTGTATTGGGTGGCTCTAAAGGGCCCTAGGCGTGCCTTGTTGGCAAAGTATATACAGGACTCTCCTGATATTAGGAGTCTGGAAAGGAGATTTTTCCACGAGGCTGACTCGATTCTCACAAGAACAGTGGCTAGATTTTGCCTGATTTTTCTCCGTTTGAGAACTAGGCAGCTGGGCACAAACTGGTAGTGTAAATTGCGGGTTGTGGAGCCCGAGGAAGGTGAATATTTATTCAAAAGTAGGTTATTACGGGTCAGTGTGGGATATTTAGGGGAAAGAGGTGGGGGGTGCTGTGGAAAATATAAAATCCTTGAAATAGAGGCAGTATAGATAGCGCCACTTAAATTACTAAGGTATATAAAGTGGAATGATGTGACATACGGCGATAAATATTGAACATAAATGCCCTTAAAAAGGTTTTATATAGGTTATATTATACCTATTTTATTTAATTATATGTGGATAACTAGTGTGATTATATTTTGGAAGCTGCGCGAGGCCCATTGTGGGCTATGTATGCTGTATGCTGCAGATTGTTTTATAAATTTGTAAATTTGTAATAACCCTTGGGTTATACAATAAAGTATTTGATTTGATTTGATTTGTCTACTATTTCTAACCTCTCTCTAACCTATCTATTATATATATATATAAATATGGGATGGGGGAATCACAAACAACACAAGGTTTCACTTTAAGCTTTCAGTTTCATTTCAGTACAAAACTGAAATGAAACTTAAGGCAATCTAATAATCCTACTCTAAATAAAAAAAAACAGGGGAAGGGAAGGGAATCTGGGATGAAATATATGGCAGAGGGAAAGGATTCAATGGAGGGGGGAGGGAGGAAGGAAGATTGAACACAGGGAGGGGAAAAACAAAAAATAACCACTAAATCTATCTAAGCTAAGCTAAATAAATGAATTAGAATATGGGGGTAGATGGGTTGGATGGGTGAAATAGGACGATGATTGCAATGGATTGGAGAGCTGGGAAATGCTGGGAGAGGGAGCCTTCTGAAACACCTGCTGTTCAGGAAAAGTGACTAGCTCAGAAGGTGTTGGGAAGGGGGGAGGCAGATAGTCTTGTTTCTTGAAAGCCTCTCCACCCCTGGTGCCTGGAAGTCTGCTCCTCAGCTGACTACCCCTCCCTGTCACATTTGACCTTCCGGTGACTTTTTTTTTGCCACCTGAACTCACCCGAATGCGATCCGAACTGACCAAACTGTTCGGTCATTTCGACGTTCTGAATTGAGTTTGGTTCGGTCAGTTCGTGTTCAGATTCAGGTTCGGTCATCTGAACAGGCCGAGTTTGGGCCGAACTCTGAACTTCCGAACCGTGTTCACCCATCCCTACTATCCACCTGCCGTGTACCAATCTCTCATTGATATTTCTGCCTCTCAGGGGATCTCTCTTGATCTAGAAGCCTTGCCTTGTTTGTGGCATTACCATCTCCTCCTCTTATGTCCCTGCTGCTTCAGTGCCCAGTGTCATTTGCCTTCCAGTTTCTCTGTCATGTGTCTGCCTGCCACTGAGATTCCACCTCTTGGGGGCTCTCCAACTTGAAACTTTACCATACTTGGGAAACACCGGGTGATTTCAGACGTTACAGCCGGGCGCTTTCACCACAGACTGTGGGGTGGTTCGGACCACAGCCGGGGCTGAAGGGGTGAGCCAACAGATGTTCCCCCCTTCATCCCTGGCTGTGGTCCAAACCACCCCATGTCCCGTGGTGAAAGCACCTGGCCGTAACGTCTAAAGGGGCAGCCCTCCCGGAGGGGGCGGGGCCGCACGGCACAGCATGCTGCTGCATGACCCCACCCCCTGCATTCCCTGGCGGCCATCCCGCCTCTCGACGGGCGGTGGTAGTGGCAAATCCGGCCACTGTCGCAACCACGGGTGTGGGTGAATGCCATTGATCACAGTGAATGGTAAGTAACCAGACATTACTTTCCATTCACAATGGCGTGGTGGCCATTCACCACACTTCTTGACCTCCTCATGTCCAGGGGTCCAGAAGTGTAGTGAATGCAAACACGGCCCGCGTTTGACTGTGGTGCACATCTGGCGGAGAGCCAACAGACGTGCACCACAGTCAAACATGGGCCGCATTTGACTGTGGTTCAACCGGGGTGAATGCCCCCAACGTAATGTCTGAAATCACCCACCGTCTCCTCCTGCGCAAGTGCCTGGCTGTTTCAGTGCTCAGCACCTGCTGCACGCCAGTTTATTTTCTTTCCTTTTTCTGGTGCACACCTCTATTAAAAAGTTAATTTGTGATACTACATAAGCAAACAGTGGGTGATTTCAGACGTTACGGGCCCCGTTGGCCCCGTACCGAAATCACCCAATTCATTCCCCGCCGGGATCACCTCGTCACGCCATATCAGATGTGCTGGGGGGATCCCGGTGGGGAATCTGGGAGGGGGAGGGGCCATGTGGTGCAATGTGCGGCCGCACGGTCCCGCCCCCTCCACGCACCCGGCCGCCCGCCCTCCGGGGAGACGGGCGGGCGGTGGGGCCAATGAGGCCGCCACGTCGGGCCGGATTCGCCACAGCCCGGGATCCTGCTGGTGATCCCAGGCCGTGGAGCCCGACCAGACGAGATGCCGGGGTTCACCACGGCGTGGAATTACATTCAACACGCAGCGGCCGCCGGTCCCTCCGCTTCGGTTGCTCGCGTGGTGAATGTAATTCCATGCCGTGGTAACATCTGGGGGGAAACATCCGTTTCCCCCAACAGACATGCCAAAATCACAGCCACCACCCAGAATTGAGCGTGGTTGACTGTGATCTCGTAACGTCTGAAAATACCCATTGTCAACAAGTAAGGAACATTATATGGTGTGTGTTTGCCCTGTATAGGAAGAATGACCAAAAATACCCAACAATGGGAGTTACTGAATGGGAGCTAGCAAAAATAGTGAAAAAGCCTGTAAGTTTCCTTATTGCACAAGCACAAGCAAATAGTATGTTTCCAACAGAAATATTTTTCACTATGATTTCTTGAATTCAGCACAATGTCTGTGAAGCCTATCACTCTGGGAGTGGGGTCGGGTGGTTCAGGTATAATTAGACCTTTAGACAGAGGGTTATCATCACCTCTGGGTTGGAATGGAATCTGCATGCCCATAAGCCGTGGGTAGAGTACATACAGGACAAGGATTTACTGTGGGCAGATGCCTGTCATTATAAAGGGTGGGGTGCATAGACAGGAGCCCAAGAGGCAGGACATGGACTGGGATGGAAAGCAGAGCTTGGTATATTGATGCTTCAACAACGGATGTTGTTGTTTTCATTCCAACTGCAAGTTCTACCACATCTGCTTAAAAATTTTGGGTACCCACGGAGTGTCAAATTGCTCCAAATAGAGAGGTATGGCCCCAGGGGGGAGGCACCAGAGTAACCCTGGACCAGGAAAAGGGAGCACACCAGGGAAGGCCTCTGCTGCCATTGGAAAGGGCCTCAACACAGTGCAGTTTGACACGGTAGAGAAGTGGCTTTGGAATTATCCTGCTAGAGAAGAAGCAAGATATGTTGTTTTGCGTTTCAAGCTGGGTTTTAGGATTCCATTTGCAGGTTTAAGGAAACATAGAACGGCATCCAACCTTAGATCCATTCAAGGTTTGGAACTGGAGGCACATCATAAGATAGAAAAAGAAGTTAAATAAAAGAGGGTAGAGCTGATATAGGGCACCTGCAAAATCTGAATTTTTGGTAACCAATTTGACCCAGCAACAGTACCCAATTGTGACTCGATAGAGTACCTGATGTTCCAAAATGTCAACATCTAGTCCTGGAATCTCAGCTTCTAGTACCAACGTTTTGACATTTTGGTTGGTATACTGACTCCCAAAATCTATTTATCAGGTTCCCGTCAAGTTATGCCAATTTTTTTGCAATGTCCTGTCCCAGAAATCTATGTTCGGTTCCATTTTCTATTTATTTATATATTTTTTCTAAAAAAAAAATCCCCCTGAAAACACGTATTTATAGATTTTTTCATCCCAGAAAATGAACTTCCCTATCCTGGAAAGTCAACTTCCAATTCTGGGAAAATATTCCAGTCCCTTTAAAAAAAATAAAAAATCATGCCAATCATTTGGTTTTCCAACTTGATATACCAATTGGGAATTGGTAAATAAAAAAATCAGCATCAGAATGGACCAAAGTTTCACATATTCGGGAACCTGATCAGTGCCCAGGTAACTGGTCAGGTACCAGATATGTTACCCCCCAAAACGGGTGTTACCAGCGGGTACTAAATTTAATACTTGTTTCAGCTGTAGGGCCATATGAAATGTTCCCAATGGCATCCCTTAGAAATCTCCATTTTGGGTGTGGTCCCTGAAAAAGCTGGCATCCTTGACCACATGTAGTCTTCTGAAGGTGTAGGCTTTGGGACAAGCCTTCCTTCTGACTTGGAGAACTGGGAGGGCTGAGTTAGCTCCCTGTCCTGCAACAAAACGATCAGTAGAGAATGAAAGGGGAAAAGAAGGACAGGACAGAGAAACAGTAGGAGGGGAAGGGTTTGGTTTTGGTGCACGAGAAGAGGAAGGGGAAGAGAGAGGTTCAGCATCCCTAGTAGCTACACTCTATCCCTAGCAGCCAAATGTCTGTCCAAGCAGACAGGCCTTTTTTTTTAAAAAAAAAGGTTGGTAAGTTGCCTGGCTGCATTGCCACCAAATCAGACCCACGGAGACCAGCATCCCTAGTAGCTACACTGTATCCCCAGCAGCCAAATGCCTGTCCAAGCAAACAGGTCTTTTAAAAAAGTTTGGCCTGTTGCGGGCCTACATTGCCACCAGATCAGACCCATCGAGACCCGCATCCCCAATACCCACACTGTATCCCCGGAAGCCAAATGCCAGTCCAAAGGAACAGGCCTTTTTAAAAAGTTTGGCCAGTTTCAGGGCTGCATTGCCACCAAACCAGATCCATCGAGACCAGCATTCCTAGTAGCTACACCCTATCCCTGGCAGCCAAATGCCCTTCCAAAGAAACAGGCCTTTTTAAAAAGTTTGGCCAGTTGCAGGCCTGTTTCCACCAAACCAGCCCCATCAAAATTTAAACAAGCATTTCTGTTTCTCAACAAAATCCCAGGCAAGATGCTCAAAAGCACACCGTCACAAGCAGAGAAGACAGAAACTGTTACACCTCTGTTGAAGCCCCATTTTCCCAGCAGCTCCCTTAACCCCAACCCCATTTTCATCAGTGTCTCCCAGCAGCCTCATTTCCCCCAGTCACCCCATCCCCCCAGCTCCATTTTCAACAGCAGCCCCATTCTCCCCTTTAGCCCCCCAGGACTCATTTTCAATAGTGTCTCCAAGCAAAATAACTAACTCACCAATGGGGATGTGTCTGATGCAGGTCAAGCAGCAGTGTGGGGTAACAAAACCACAAACAAGCCAGGCTAAGCAGCAGTCAGGCCAGGCCAGCATTCTCTCTCTCTCCACCAAACTGATGCAGATCACCAGTACGCCAAAAGAGGAGAGCTCTCTTTTGGCAGGCAGTCTGAGAGTTCTCAGGCAGGTAGCCTGAATCCTTAGCAGCAGCTCTACACAAGCACACACTGTCTGGGAGTTTGAGTTTGCAGTCCAGACAGCATCTTCCACAGCAGCCCATAGGCAGGGCCCCGAGTCTTCCGCGCTCCCGCGATTCGCGGGATTTGCGCAGAATCCTGCCCTCGGCAGGATTCTCGCAGAAACTGGGGAAATCCCCGCGGATTTCCCTTCCTGCGGC
>QEPC01012525.1:835883-871884 GCA_003113815.1 Sphenodon punctatus
TTTTAATTATAAAGATGTCATTACTGCTATTAAAGAACTCATTTTTAATTTTACTAGACCGGTTTTGTAACTTTATTGGGTTGCAGAATTTTCCATTTTGGGTCGCAGAATTTTCCATTTTGGGTCGCAGAATTTTCCATTTTGGGTCCAGAATTTCAGAAATTTTTTCGCAGAAGAATCGGGGCCCTGCCCATAGGGCTCTGTGTAACACTGTCCCCACTGATGGGAAAAGTAAAGTGCTTTTTCCCATTCTGAAAGCATGGGCTTTAAGCCCAGCTGCCCAAATTGCTTTTGTTCCTTAAGAGACTCCTTAGAGTAGGCTCAGCATGAGGCACTGGCTCCCACCCCCTCAGCTCCTCCTCCTCCCTGAGCCTCCAGCTTCTGACTGCACATGTGCCCAGGGAGGCACAACAACAGCTGATTGCTGAACGTGGAGGACTCGGAGCAAGTCTGAAGGGTGTTGCTGGTCCCCACCCCCACCCATCCCCACCGGTGCCTTCGGGACTCAGGTGAGTTTGTTTGGTTTTTCCCTTTCTTTTTAAAAGCATGAACAGCATGTGGAGGGGGATCGGCCCAGAAAGGGCAATGCCCCTGGTGCCCTGCAATGCACATCGCCCCTGCTATTACCTCATGATTCCTAGAGGATATGGTATCCAATTTTGGCTGGATTTGCACAGGGACTAGTGAAGAACTACTATGTGCAGCAGGCTTTAAAGTGACATTTTACAGTGCATTTAGGTTAAGTCAGATGGCGGTGGGATCAGAGAGGGCCCTAGAGTTAGTAGATTTGGTCTGGCGAGATAGGAGATAGGGATAAGTCAGTCTAAGGCAGACCAGTGAGGCAGGGAAGCATGAGACACTCTTCATGAGTCAGGGGGCCAGGGCGATGTATATCATCCTGTCCAGCGGGGGAGGGATTTTTTTTAATGCACAGCAATGACCTCCCACTTATCAGCTACCAGTTTATAGAAGAAATGAAGCAGTGCCTGCGCAGTATAGGTTAGTCGGCAGAATTATTCAGTTCATATACATTCAGGATCGGGGTGGCCTCCGATGTGGCTGACATATGTCTGGGGGAGCAAGATATTCAGGAGCTTCCCGCTCTTACATTCACCCTCTTGCATTCAGCGGGGTTAGCAAGTTCAGCGATTCAGGCACAGGCACAAAATATTTTCCCCATGTTCACTTATTTTTTCTTACCTTTTGGTCTAGGGATGCTGGAGGTGGGTGCCCATGAGTGGGTGTGGATCATTGGACACAGCGTTGTTTATTGGGCATCTGAATCAGCCAGGAGGACCAATTGGGGCTCACACCTGGATCTGAGCAACGGGGCTGAGATGTGGTGAAGGAGAAAAAGGGGATGCTGTGGGATCAGCTGAAGCCTACGGTTCACAGGCTTTTGAACAGGCCCAGGCCACAGGTGGTAGTAATTCATAGGGATGTGGGAACGCGGTTCGGATGTTCAGAGTTCGGCCTGAACTCAGCCAGTTCAGATGCCTGAACCAGATGCCAAAACCCCTGAACAGTTCAACCACATTCAGATAATTTCGGGTGCATTCAGGCAGGAAAAACCTGGCAGGCAGGCCCGCAGAATATCTGCTTTCAGCAGCCTTTGGGTGGGCAGCAGCATTGCTCATTTGTAGGACAGGACAAGAATCAAGAGACCCCACTTCTAATTAATGGTTTGGAAGTCTGCATTTCAGTTTTCCCAATTCTAAACCAGAGGGCTTCTGTTCTGGGAGCTCACAAGAAAAACAACCTCTATGGGAACTAGGCTTGGGGTACGCAGTTCCAATTGCTGTTGCATATCCAGCTCTTTGCAGGGTAAAGAAGCGGACTCTTAAATGCTTCCCCTTCTTCAGAAGAACTTAGGTTCGGTGCTTGGCCCCCGAGGGTGCCCGCGCAATTCCCATCGGGGCATGGCTGACCATCTGAGACCCACCGATGCCACCCAGCCTACAATGCCTGGCCAACTACGGGTGCCAGCCACCAAGCCCCAAGCCTTCCTGGCCTCTGCTTCTGCTGCTGCCTCTGGGTCTCAGACAGCAAGCTCTGGTGTCACGGGCACCCCCAGGAGCCAAGCGTCGAGCCTGCCTGCCCAGGCAACCCAGGGTACCAAATGCTAAGCCTTCCCGGTCTCGGCTGCTGCTGTGTCTCAGACAGTCTGCTATGCCACCACGGTCCCCCTAGAGGGACCCTGGAGTTCCCCATTCCTCCAGATGGGACCAAACTTTCTGAACATTTGTGGGGGGGTCCAACTTCTATGGGACCAAACCCACGAACCCGAACTAAGGTTTTATTCCGAACATCCAAACTCCATCCTGTTCGCACATTCATAGTGATCCACTTAGAGGGAATTTTCTCCCTTGATGGTCTGGGTTAGAACTAGTTCAGAAGATAAAAAGGAATTTCAGGAATATTAAAGAGCTGATGACACAAATCCAGTTGGTCTTTACACAGCTCATGCAGTGGTGTATATGGAGAAGGGGGATTCATTCATACTAGGTAGAGAGCGCTAGGAAATAGCTAGGATAGGGCAATATGGCATTGATTATTAGCGCATGAGGGGAGGGATTGATCATAATGACTTTTGTTGGCTGAAACCTGAGTTATTCAGCCATAATGGGATACATCTGTCATCATAGGGCACTGAACTGTATTTCAGGGCATTGCAGGGAGCCTTGAGTTCTATGGTTTGATTCAATCTGGAATGGTGGGGTGGATGAGCATGCCAAGAAAAGCTGGCTGCTCTGGTTGAAGAGGTCCAAGGTCAGGTTATGTTTTGGGAGAGGACTAGAGAAGGAAAATGAAAGGAAATTGATGTGTGTGTGTGCATGTATGCATATGAATGTACGCATCATCATGTATGTAATCCAGAGAGACTGTGTGGTTGCCATGTTGGTACTAAGTGACAGAGAGGGAAGCAAAGTGGTTTGAATGATATCTTTTGGAAATAAGCAAACATTCAGGCCTCAGCAGGCCTTTTCTCAGGCATGTAGTGTAGATAGTCAAAAATATATAAAATGATCACATTACAGGGCGGTATATAAAGAGGCAGGAAAGGGTGGGGTTAGATAAGGCAATGCGACTAATGATGGGTGGGTGGGTGATCCACCAACAGCAATTGGTCCAATAAAAGATATAATTTGAACCATTTCCCTTCCATGTATGTATGTATGTATGTATGTATGTAAAAAAGGGTGGGGGTATTTCTGTACATGCACTATGAAAGAATGAAGGTATCATTATGTGCAAGAATATCCAACTGAAACAAGGAATGGGGAGAAGGAGGATTCACCATATTTGCAATTACATTTTAATGCTTTACAGCTATCAGTGGGTTTTACTGTAGTCTGCAAACTTAACAAAATGGGTACACAATTTGCATAACAGCATGCAAACTACACAGGACATAGTTCATTACAAAAGGAATATGATTAGAGTGCAGTTTGCTGAGTACATCTGCTGCCTTTTCAGTGAAAACAAGGAATATATATTAACAGAGAGCAGTCTTCACTTGCAACGAGCAATGATAAAAACTGTTCTGCAACACAATTCCACTAGCTTTGTTTCTGGAATTATCCCTTTTAACAGTAAGGTTGCTTTCTCACATTACTCCAGGGGAGAGGAGAGGAATTTCCTTGAGGACACAGCTGTATTCACAGGTGTATTCACACATAGGCATGCAATATTCTACTTTTATGCCATGAGAACACCGATAATTGTAAAAGCTACATCAGGGGACCTGGTCATGCATAAGTGTTATTGTGGCATAAAATTGAAATAGCACATTCCTACGTGCACTAATTCCCATGAGAATAGAGCCACAATTGCCCTCGTAGAAGTTTCCACCACTCCCCTCTCATGGGTAATGTGAGAAAGTGGCCAAAGATGAGTTCTCCACAGAATACATCCATGTGGGAAGACGACTTTGGTGCAAAAGTGGGCATTTTCTTAAACATGAGGCATAAAGAATACAAAAAGGACTGAGTTCTCTGTAGTTCTTATTTGTTATCTCAGCCACCCTTGCCTGTGTGCTTTTATAGGAATCTATCAATGCAATTCCATCTTCATCGTCAATGCTTTTCTTGTTAAGTCTTCAAATTTAATTAAGTCATCACGTCTTTTTAATTGACTACAATGTCTTTAATTTGATGAGAACAACAGCAACAACAAATACCACTAAACCATTTTAAAGATGTGTCCAGTTAGTGGATTCTTATTTACAAGCTGCAGACAGCCAATTTCATTCTCTGGTTCAATTTCTAATTCTATCCTGGTTAAATTGCTTCCAGCAAAAGTGGAAATCAACTGTTAGCCCATTTTTGCAAGGCTTAATTTGTGCCAGGGCTTGCCAGAGCTTAGCCTTAGAATTTCTCCCAGACCCTGCCACTTCTGCTTATTCACAAGATCCCACCCTTGGTTAGATGCAGAAGCACTGGCCCCAGCTTCTCCCCTGATGGGACTGGGGCTGATAGATGGTCACAAAGAAAAGATCAGCAGCAGCAGCAGCACTAGTATTGGTCCTCAACAAGCTTATCCAGCCCTGAGTAAGGGCAGGCAAAGTAGAGGCAGGTGAGGGATGGTGAGGGGGAGGGTTGTGAGGACATCTCCACAAGCCCTTTTGAATACTGGCTGACCTGCTTTTGAGGTGAAGGGGTAGGACTTATGGGACATGTTTAAATCATTAATTAATTAATTAATTCATTCATTCAATTGTTTTACCCCACCCTTCCCACAAAGGCTTACAAAGATATAAAAGTATAAAAGTATAAAACATGTAAACCTATCTAAACATAAAAACAGTTAAAAACCCTAAACACCCCTAACCTCCACCCTCTCCACCAACTCTCATCGTCCCCACAACCACACCCCAAACATCACCTATCCCTGCCTGCCAAATGCCTTTCCAGATAAAGAAGTGTTGCAACACCTCCGGAAGAAAACCAGGCTCACTCGAACCTGCAAACCCAAGTGGCCAGAGCAGGACGGACCCCATCAATGACAAGTGTCTCAATCACCTCCAAGTCAAAAGACCGCCCAACCATCATAACTTCAGTCTTGTCTCATTTCTCATTTATTAAATAATGTGTTAACCAATAGGTCATGACATGATATAAATACAAAACAAGATATACAAGAAAAAAAAGATAAAACAACAGCTGATCAAAGTTTGCTCTAGGCCCATTTCTCTCTTAATTTAGCTGCAGAGACTGCAAATGCTACCTAGCCCTAGTGACTGAAACCTTCAAATCATTTAGTAGGAGACAGAGTAACTGTAAGGTGAATACATTGATTCCCCCTTAATGTTGAGGACCCAGAACAACTGAGCACAAATATGTGTCAAAACAAATATAGGACAAATATAGGACAAAACAAAAGATAGTGAGGTAGATCCTCTACTACCTCTACCCCGCAAATACATTATCTGTCAGCAATAGTAATAGTAAGCTCCATGTACTGCCCTTGAGCCACCATGGTACACATAATCTGCAAACGTAGGGAAGTAAATGCTTTCCTGTGTAATGGGGAGGAGACAGACAGACAGACAGACAGACAGAGGACCTGGACAGCTAGTATTTGTACCAGGGTGAGACTCTTGAGGCAACCGCCTGCGACTGAGGTATCTGTAGGTCTTGTCAGCTATATGTTGCCTGTCAATTTGTCTTACCTCTGTTAAGGGAAGGGGGGCCAGAAAATCCCTGGAAAGACTTTTTGTGTAAATTATTGACACCCCAGCCCTTCAAGAAGCTCCTGTTAGGTGAGAGCAGGCTCCCGTTCTCCTTCAGACATTGCTGCAATAAAGAAGTTTGTGTCAAGTGGAGAACTGTAAGCCAATATGAAAGTAACAGCCAAATACATCTCACTACTGACCTGATTGTCAGCTCTAACTGCATAATCAACTATGATGTTCCGGGAAGGTACGGAGGGCCCTTCCTCATCTAATTATTTTGGACAGACTCTAATGAGGTCTAGTTGAGTCCTCCCCGAAATATGGGCACCGAAACACATATGAGGAATTACCTTCATCTCAAAAACATTTTGTGCTGGCTTACTCAGGCCACCCCCTGCCCCCCTTCGTATTAAGGAGTATGGTCTGACCCTGAACTGAAGGCAGTGCTAGTTGTCTGACATAGTGAACATGAGAGCCACAAGAACTGGTTGAGGAAAAGACAAAACCTATGTATTTATAAAACCTGACTTGCTATCCGGTGATTACTAATCCACAAAGAATACTCTGTATAGAAGGGAGCAAAAACCATCACCTTAGATTTCTCATAATTGAGAACAAGCTCTTCTGCAGCACAAATGCCTCAAAATGCAGTCCCAGGCAAGAAGTGGAAAGCAAGATAGTGTCATCTGCATACATAAGTATCACAAACCTCCACAGACCCACTTTGGGAGCCATAAATTCAGTTCTTTCATTTAACTGATTGATCAGGACATTCATGTAGATGTTTAAAAGAATTAGAGCCAATAGACAACATTTCCTTAATCTGGCTGAAGTGGGTACTACTTCTGATAGAGTGCCTCGCCAATCGGTACAAACTCGTAAGTTGGTGCCTGAATAGAGTGATTTAATCAAAGATAGAAGTCTCGTATCTATCTGCAGAGCCTTAATCGAGCCCAGAGCCTCTCCCTATTAATTCTGTTGAAAGCAGCAGAGAAATCCATAAATGCTTCAAACAATTTCTGTTTTTCCCCCCACTAAGCCTGGGGAACCTTGAACCTAGCCCGGTGGGGAAAAAACAATTTTTTTTCCCCACTAAAGGACAAAACAATGGTCCAAAGTTGACTGGTCCTCACAAAAGACAGTCTGCTCCTCTGCCATGATTCCTTTGTCTAAAACCCACTCCTTTAGATGTTCTAGAATGATACCTGAATATAATTTAGCAAAAACACGAAGTAAACTAATAGGCTGATAACTGGCAGGATCATCTCTTGTCCCTCTGTCTCTTATACACATCTAGATGTGTATAAGAGACAGGCTTAATCTAGTCCCTGAAAGCAGCTAGGCATTGGGTAAGTAGTGAGACTGCAGGATCTGGTTCAGATGAAAAAGAGAGGTAGAGATGAGTATCAGCTGCATATTGATGACACCTCACCCCAAAATTCCAAATGACCTCACCCAGCAGCCTCAGATACAAATTGAACAGGAGTGGGGACAAGATAAACCCTGTCGGACTCCACAGGAAATGACAGCAATTGTCCATCACCACCTGTTGGGACCTTCCTGACAGGAAAGAGCGGAACCATTCCTGACAGGAAAGAGAGGTTGAGCCATCTGCAGCTGAATCCTGACAAGACGGAGGTGATGTTGGTGGGTGAGGGCCTGGGGGGCCTGAGAGTGGTTGAATCTCCTCTTGAGGGGGTGGGGGGCGGGGTTCACCCTCCCATGGTCCCACAGGTACGGAGTCTGGGTGTGTTCCTCAATTCACGGCTCAGCCTGGAATCTCAGGTTGTGGCCATGGTGGGGAGTGCGTTTCGGCAGTTACATCTTGTCCAGCAGCTTCGGCTGTATCTCTCAGACTCTGACCTCGCCATTGTCATCCATACGTTCATCACCTCGGGGCTGGATTACTGCAACGCGGTCTATGTGGGGTTGCCCGAGAAGCTGGTCTGGAGGCTGCAGCTGGTGCAGAATGCCGCGACCAGTCTCCTTACTGGGGCGGGCCGCAGGGAGCACATGACACCTGTGCTCCGGGCTCTGCACTGGCTGCCTATAAAGCACCGGGCTAGGTTAAAACATTATCTGTCAGCAATAGTAATAGTAAGCTCCATGTACTGCCCTTGAGCCACCATGGTACACATAATCTGCAAACGTAGGGAGGGAAGTAAATGCTTTCCTGTGTAATGGGGAGGAGACAGACAGACAGACAGACAGACAGAGGACCTGGACAGCTAGTATTTGTACCAGGGTGAGNAATGTTTTATTATTGAATATTTTTTTGTGCATGTTGTTCGCTGCCCTGACCTGCCTTTGGGCAGGAGGGGCAGGATATAAGTTTTGAATAAATAAAATAAATAAAAATAAACCACGCAAGAGCAGTCCCACACACACACACACACACACACCCCAGCAGGTCCCGCAGTCATGCCAACGCTACCTCGTGATCAACTATATCAAAGGTTGTAGAAAGATCTAATAAAACCAATAAGGTAGAATTTAGGGATGTGCAAGCAGAATGCGGTTCAGATGTTCGGCTCTTCGGTCACTCGGTTCGAAAACAGAGTTCGGGTTCGGTTGTTCGGCTCGGCGCAGTTCGATTTGGCCAAACATTGCCGAACATTCGAAATTAGGCATGGGTGAACACGGTTTGGAAGTTCAGAGTTCGGACCGAACTCAACCAGTTTGGTCGACCAAACTGAACTTCCAAACCGAACTCGATTTTCGAACCAAACCAAATTTCTGAACTCGGTTCTGTTTGCCCATCCCTATAAGATAATATTCCATTTATTTCAATGAGGTTTGAATTTCCAAACTCTGTTTGGATGTTCGGAGTTCGGATCGAACTCAAATAGTTCAGTCGACCGAACTCGAATAGTTTGGTCAACCGAACTGAACTTCTGAACCGAATTCAATTTTTGAACCAAACTGAACTGAATTTCCGAACTTGGTTCTGTTCGCCCTTCCCTTTTTGAAATAGTGCTATCGGTACCAATATCGATACCGAATTCAAAGATTTTTTCCAGTATCGGTATCATTTGGCCTTGAGACCACCCCTGGTCTCCACCCCTGGTGCCAGGAAGTCTGCTCCTCAGCTGCCTCCCCCTTCCAGTCACGTTTTTCCCACCCCCGAACTCATCCGAACTCACCTGAACATAACCGAACTGTTCGGTCATTTTCAAAGTCGGTTTGGTCGTCCGAACAGACCGAGTTCGGTCTGAACTACAAACATCTGAACAGCGTTCACACATCCCTAGTAGAATTCCCCTTGTCTGTCTCCAGGCATAGGTCATCATCCAAAGTGACAAGCACAGTCTTTGTGCTATGTCCAGGGCAAAAACCAGACTGAGACGGGTCCAGGAATCTGACAGTATCGAGATGTACCTGAAGATGTTGGGCAAACACCCATTCAATAACATTCCTTAAAAAGGTTTTAGCCTCGGCATCTCCATCTGGAGAGCAGCTCCACAGATGGAGAGCAGCTCCACTTTTTCCCATGCCAGTCACCATCACCCGCAGGTTGACCTGTCCATCTGAAGAGCAACCGCCAGATGTGAAAAGTGGAGCAGGCTGCGGCTGCTCTGAGGAAGCCCTGCAGGTGTGGCTCTGGAAGACTGGAGATCACACTTCACCAACGAGTTGACCAAACCCATGACAACAGGAAAACATGGAACACCTGTTCATATAAATTCACCTGTGAGCCCCAGACAAACACAGTCCCACGAAGAACTTGGATTCCAGTGGACCAAATAGCCAGAGTTATTCCCTGAGGAAGCACAGCCATCTTGACTCCCCACCCCCAACTTTAAAGGAACTAATGTAAAAACCAAACAGGTGGTAGACCCATGTGGGAACCCTGCAGAGAGAACAGAGTCCAGCCTTTAGAAGCCCAAGGGAATAGAGGAGCAGCAGTGCCTACCAGCTACTGACCTGAACTGGCTGCTTAATAAAGCATGCCTTTTGCTCCCGGACATCATTGTTGTGTGGGTGTGTGAAGGGAGTGGGGTTATCCTCCGCCCCTCTCCAAGCCAGTCATGACTTAGGTTCCCACATACAGTCTCCACTGGCCACAGGTCCCTCCAGAACTGTCCCAGTGAGTCACTACCCTGCCGCCCATGTACCTGGAGTGTCCCAAGTCACAGAAATTAAATACAGGTTCACTCGGGTATCTAATCTGGAATTTCCCTTTAACTGTGTCATCCAATGTCAGTATTCACACAGACACAAGCACACAAAAGTCTAATTTAAAGAATTGTTTATGTGTAGATCAGATTAAGTACAAGCCAAGATCAGTTCAAGAGTGCAAATAAAATAAAATAATATAAAGATAAAGCAAGTCTATATTACTTGTGAAATCCATAATCTAAAGACTTACTCTGCACTTGAGTTCATATTTAAATCCATAATCCTCAGCTGATGTGGGAGAATGGGCACTTGCTTCTTTGCTCATACGTCCATTTCTTAGACCATGCCTGCTTTCAGGTAAATTGTGAACGGCTTTCTAAAGCTCTATCTTGGGAGAGCATTTCTCAGATCTAGTGATCTGTCATTTGATCTCCCATTATATTCTCATCTTCATTTCAATTGTCTTTCCTTTCCCATTCCCCCAAAGCTGCTAGACTGGTTTTAGGGATTTACATTTTAATTTATACTTCTAACTTACTTTCTTTACATTACCCCACCTACAATTTCTTCTCTTCATCAGATTCAGCCTTCCATTAACATTTCAATGATACCAAACATGTCATAGTTTATATCATGATTTCCAAGGTTACAAGTACATTGTTTGGTCACACAAAGATCATGCATGTTACATTTCTGTTGTTTTCGCAAAGCAGTCACAAGGATCACAGGATCCCCAGGACTGGCCCTGTGCTGGTGTTTGTCCATCCCACTCTACCACTGAGACAGAGATGTAAAAAAGCAACAACACAGATCACATGCAACATACATGTTCCTTGTAGGAGTACACTCTAATAATGTATCATAGGCTTTCTGATATCAATCAACTCATACTTAAGAGATAAATACAATTGAGATGAAAGTATGTATGTGAGAACTCTGTAAAAAATATATATTCAAAAGTACGTTGTGAGCCCAGAAAACCTGCTAGCAGATTTTCTGGGACATATAAATAGAAAATGGAGATGTAGGTCAAAGGCATTTTCAGACAAGACACTTCCCACCCACCTCCCACCCACTATACATGTTACAGGGCATCCATAGGGCAGCACTGCAGCCCTGTGTAGTGGGGTGGGGTGGGGGTAGTGGGTGGAGAGTGTCTTGTCTGAAAATGCCCTAAGTGTTGATGGGTTAGATGTTACCTAAGAGGCAGTTCCCCCAGAAAGGGGTGAAACTCTTGGAAAGATTGGGATCAAGAGAGAAGTGGGAGATTCTTTTGCCAGTGAGCATGTATACCAGAAAGCAGCAATGAATGAAGAAAGAAGACTAGCACCCGGCATGATCAGCTGCTGACAATAATAAAATAGACTGGAATATCAACACAAGGTTAAGGTAAGACTTCAGCTTAGGGATTTCACAAGTAGTGTAGTGTCGCGTTATCTTTATATTCTTTTATTTGACTTGGACTCTTGAATCAATTTTACACTGTTCTTAATCTGATTTCTTAAATATAAACTTCTTTTAACCAAGCCTTGGTATACTTGTGTGGATACTGACATTGGGTGACACAGTCGAAGGGAAGTCACAGGTTAGATAGTTGGTGAACCTTAATTGAATTTCTGTTAACTGGAAAACCTCAGGGACACAGGTGAGAGGCTAGTGGATCATTTATAGGCTGGGACACTTCTGGAGGGAACTGTGGCCAGTGGAGACTGTAAGTGAGGAAACTAAGTCAAGACTGGTTAGGAAAGGAGCAGAGGGGAGCTCAATCCCATCACAGCCACGCTGGGGCTGTGGGCAGTAAGGGTTTAACATCTGCTGCCATGTCTCATTACCATGGTTGTCAGAACTGGACTCCTGACAAGGGGTGTGGTGTGAGGTAGTGAGAAGAGTGGGGCAGGCCTGGGGGGTTATATATTATTAGTTTTTTTTAAATTAATTATTATTATTAATTATTATTATTATTAGCATTTGTATAGTGCTAGCTGTGTACCTGGCGCTTTACAGAACAATTAGATGTGGTCCCTGCCTACGGCTTACAATCTAATATACACGGAGGGGGAGACAAAGAGAGGGGACATAGGGAGAGACAAAGGATAAATAACAATCAAGCGGATGCGAAGTCTCAGGTGCACGTACTTGGCTTGGTTGTGGTTAGGCAGGAGTCTGCAGGGAGGGAAAACAGTAAATATTGAAAGGAAAGTTCTAACAGGCATCGGGAAAGGCGGCAAGGAAGAGGTGGGTTTTGAGGAGGGATTTGAAGATGAGGAGAGAGGGGGCAAGGCGGATGTGGGCAGGGAGGGAGTTCCAGGCATGGGGGTCAGCAAGGGGGAAGGGACAAAGGCGGTTAGGGGAGGGGAATGAGGGAGAGTGAGGGAAGGGGCAGAAGTGGAGCGGAGAGTGCGTTCAGGAGTGTGTAAGGAGACTAGGGCAGAGAGGTGGGATTTTACCAGGCAAAAGGAAGGCTTGTTTGCTGCCTGCACACTCGGTTCACCTGCACACCAGGTTGTCTGTCTGAATGCAGCCAAACCTGTAGGTGCATGCAGCTCTGGTTTGTGTCACCAATGAGCATCTCTGGCCTGCTCCCTGTCCACCGAAAAAATCTCTATCTCTCTCTTAAACAAATTAAAACTTGAACATATGTAAATTTAATTTAGGAATTTGTTTGCCAAAATAAATACTCAATTTCATATTTGTTGTTAAGAATTGCATTATTTTATACTTGTTAATTCAGTATTTCCCACTTAGTTACTTCATTGGTTTATTAACTCACTCCTTAGGTATTTGATATTTCATTACTTTGTCAGGTCACATGACTTAGGTATTAAGTACTTTGTGGTTTCATGTCTTTCACTCTTTGCCCCTTGCTCAACCCTTTGTCTCTGCATTATGTCACACAAATAGCCTTACTCAAAAACAACTCCCAAAGTCACAAACAGAAGATAGTAATGTTGAAGACACAAAGTAACCTAATGCTAAATTCAGAAATCATGAACTAACAGAATATCAGAATGAACTAACAAAATATCAAAGAACTGAGGAATGAACCGACAGACACAAATGTCAGGAATATTTTTTAATCAAAGAGTTTTCGATCTGGCTCTCAAATTCTTCTTGCAACTGTGCTCATCCATCACTCACTTGTCCCCTCCCATTACCCCCCTGCCTACCAAATATGGAACTAAGTTTTGTTTCCTAGTTCAGAGAAGCTAAGGTCAGGTCTGGGTTACTCCAGTCATGCACGAAACCATTGCTCGATTGAGGGTTCCGAACTTTCTGAGTACCGGCCTGGGTGCTTGGAACTCAGAAATTTGGAACCGAGTATCGTGATCCTCAGTGAATTCAGAAACAAATTGAGTACCAAGTTTCAGCCCTAGTCTATTCCTTGTCTCTGCTAGAGTCACTGGAAGCCCTATTTCCTATTTTGTCTACAATCTATCTTTAGGACACCTGAAAAATTAACAAGCAGCAATCAAAAGTAATCTTTCACAAAATTTACAGTTAACCTGTGGAACTCATTTCTATTGGGTGTTGTGAAGGCAAATAATATATATAGATTGCTAAAAGGATTAAAAGCTAGTATGAAAGAAAGTATGAATGAGATGGGTTTATGGACTAATCCCGATTATAGAAACAATAATCAGGATTGGGGTCATCTAGCGTAGGTACATCTGCCTGTCCTGTCACAAGCTGTGGCTTATAATAAATTCTTAAGAGGAAGCATGACAATTATTCAATTCCAGCTTCTAGCAGTCAGAGATTTAAGGATTCCCTGAGCATGAAGTTGCATTCCCTGACCATTATCATTAATAACCAGCCACTGTTGGAGGTGTCCTCTATGAATCCACCTAATTTATTTAGTTAGTTTTTAACCTGCCCTTCCCTGAAGGTTTAGAGTGGATAAAAACATAATAAAAATATATAAAATACAAACATAAAAACCGTAAAAAGGTATAAAATATGTAAGTATATAAATAGGTCTTACATAGAGCAGCTGCGGGTAGCACTTTAGTTACCCATGAATAATATCCACATTTTCAAGCACCCCCATTACATTAATAGTAAGGCTAGAGCTGCAACTCGGTACCTGGCCAGTGGGTTGAAAATGTCTGATACTGGTATATATTATTCTGAAGAAAGACCAATAATAAAGAGAAATGAGACTAAAGAGAAGATATATAAAAAGGGGGAGGAAAGCACACCTTTACAAGACTAGAAGGGATTATGTGATGCAGAAACCACGGGGCCCTTGACAAGTCAAAAGACTTCTCATTTTTGTCATACTATGTGATGCCTTTGCAGAAAACATTTTAAAATACAATGGGTGCCATCCTGCAACCCTCCCAAACTGCACTTAAGTGAGGGGCAGTAAAAGAACACAGGTGTTCAGGCATGTGCATGCCCCACCGGCACAGCAAGACACGTGGGGCAACGGTGCTGTAAGGGACGGGGGGAAGTGGAAGGGAAGAAGGGGAAGACAACAAGACTCCCGACACACACACCTCTGGTTTGGGACCTAATTTAGAGTATAGCAGTCCCTCACGATCTTGTGTGGCCCTTAATACTCCCGCACGGGAGAAGGCCAGATCATCATAGGGAAGGGAATCAGCGGGTTCAAGTTTGAGGCTCTTGCACCTCTTTCAACTAATAACCCACCACACAACACCCACACAACACACCTGGGAAGGTTAGGGTGACCAGGGAGGTGAGGATCACAGGGAGAGGGTTCCAGGGTTATAAGGTGGGGGGTCCAGAAGTACAATCCTCAGGAGAAGGGGAGTAGGAAAAGTTTTTCAGGCCCAGAGAGAAGACAGGGAAGCTTACACCAAGCACTCTTCACACCCACGTGCATCTTCAATCACTCACACAATCACACGCTCGAACACTCACCACTCTCACATGTTTCAACACCCTGACAGGGTTCACTAAGTCTCTCCACACACTCTCACAAGCGGCCAGTTTCTCACAGCGAACTGATCACCAGCAAGGTTCCTATATGCCAGTCAGTCTTTTATCCCCCCATGGCCTCACCCCGCTGTGCACAGAGGTGTGCTGAGCGCCACAAAGCTGCTGCCGTCCCCGGCCCACTGGGCTCCTCCCCTGCATCCTGAGGCCCTGCCTATGCGTCACCGAGTGCACGCAGGGCGGGGCCAGCTAGCCCTGCCTCACACACCTCGGCCATGGAGTCCTGGATGTTGCCACAGGTCCGTCGGGGCCCCCGCCCCCATGGATGGGTGTGGCGGTGGCGGCGCTTGACAAGTGCACACCATCCAATGCAACCCCACTACAGCCTGGGGGATGAAGCAGGAGCTGTGCCTGCTTTCTCCCCCAGGCTGCAAGATGTGTAGGCTCAGCAGGTTACAGCAGCATGGGTCACATCATTGCTCCACATTGCTTGCTGCATGCTCAGGGCACGTGCACACCTGAGTACCCACCACCCAGATCACCACTGCGCCTGCTACTGGCTTAAGCCAGCAGGAGGATTGTACCCAGTCTGTTTATATCTACTTTCCTGAATTAATCTGGTCTTATTTTTAGAGCAAGCATGCAAGAACGTGATTTTCTGTCACTAAAACTGGTTTTACATAGGTAAGGATTGTAAACACTTTGAACACCAAAAGTCCTAAGTAAAATGAAATAGTAAATAATAATAATAATAATAATAATAATACAACTGTAACTTCACTTAGGGACCAATCCAAGATACATGCATCCACCAAGCATAGTTGTGCATGCAGACTAAGCATACCTCCTGTGTTCCCCAGGTGCAGGGTGTGTATACATACGATGAATGTGATGCGTGCATGCAGCTTGCACTTGGTGCATGCACACACCTTGCTCTTGGTGCATACATGCACATTCAATTGGCCGCTTTGTTTGATACAATGTAGTTGTGATATTCAATATGACCTAGCAGAAGAGATGGCAAAGCAGAGCTCAATTCGTTCCATTTCAGACTAACATTTGTATAGACCCAATATGTTGCATTCTGCCCCAGTCTTGCATGGACAACCATTAGGTCTGAACTTAAATAGGGCCAATAGGGGCCATTGCCCAGGTCGTCCTGCAGTCACAGAAGGTCCCACAGGGAGGCCAATTCTGTCAGTCTCAGGTCAAACACCCTTGAGAGCCATGGGGCAGGATATTTCTCCAGGGCTCTCCCTCGCCTGCAATTCTGAGCCCCAAGGGTAGCTGTCTCCTACGGGCCTGAGTGAGTGGGGAGGGATTCAGATGGGCAGCTCCCAACATGGCTATTGTGGCAGATGCCACACACTCCCCCTGCCATGGACCATGGTGAAGGGGGAAGTGAGTCAGGCTGGCCTTTGAAATTGACATGTCCTGGCCATGAGCCCTGGGGAACCGGGCTCCCCAGTGCTTACAGCCAGTTCCTATGACTTGCAAAGGCTGTGTTCTGCACTCCCAGTGCCTATGAGCAGGGGTCCCGTCTGCTGGTGTGGGTGGCATCCCCCGCTCATATGGGTAGGAGATATGTGGGTGCCTGTTGTCACACACATTTTTGGTTTACCCCGTATAGGGCAGTCTAGATTTATTGGCAGTGCCCCATGAGTGGCCATGAGTATGAGTTGCTCATGGGAGTACACACACCCTTGATCCACCTTCAGATGGGCATTTGGAGAAGTAATTACTAGGTGACTATCTAAACTTCCTGTCACACTGACATACCCTCACAGCAACACTTAAAAACAAAATAAAAATAAAATAAAAACACACCCAAAGGGAGTGTATGTGGAGTGGAGAGAAACAGGGGATGAGGAGAGCCAGGGGGCGGGGGGGAAAGACAGGAATGGAGAAAGTAATGGAAGTTGGGGTTTGGAGATGACAGCAGGGACTGAGGAGAGAGGGAAGCAGGGATCTAGCAATGGGGGAGAAACAGAGACTGGGGAAAGCCAGGCAGAAGGACTCACCACTGTGCAGGAATGCAGCTCCTCTCCAGCATCCATGTTGGGTCTCTGGGAAGGAGGCAAGGCTTCTCAGCATCATCTAAGAAGACACCACACCCTCTTGCTGTTTTTCTATTGGCCTAAAGAACCCAGAAAGCCAGTGTGGTATAGTGGATAAGGTACTGGGCTTGGTCATGGGTGCCAAGGTTCAAATCCTGCCCTAGCCATGAACTGACTGGGTGACCTTGGGCAAGTCACAATCTCTCAGCCTCAGTTCCCCATCTGTAAAATGGAAATGTATGTATTTCTGTCTCTCCCTGTATTACACTTGTCCAACTTAGATTGTAAGTTCACTCAGCATGGAGCTGTCTCAAAAACCCATGACTGTAAAGTGCTATGTATGCCTAGTAGCACAGTAGAAGTGATTACTAGTGGGGCTGTGAGTCATTGCCTGGAGGTTGCTCTGTAGGGACTCTATGCAGCCCCTTGCCTTGCTTTTAATGTGTAAGTGCCCTAGGGTGGTCAAGCTGGCTGTCCCCTTGTGCAGTAAAGACAATAGCTGCCCCTGCCGCCCTGGCCTTCCCCTGTCTCTCCCTCCCTCCTCCTCCCTGATTCACAGCTGCCTTTACACATGAACGGGTGGCTGTGAGATGCAGAAGCCAACTCAGCTGTCAGTTGGGCAGTGGGAGAGGGTGAGAGGTAGACTCTTCAGGCAAACTGGGAGACAGGACAAAGCCCCACCACCCCTACCCAATGGGCCACCCCTGTTTGTATTTCAAGGGTGTGTGAAAACCTATGATACATTGTTTTTTTAAGCAAACACCTGACTGCCAATTGTTAAAGGGATGATGGATTGTGAGGGACCCACATTTTATTTTCACCATGGACCCTGCAAATTGCCGCTTTTAGACGAGCAGCTGGGATCAGGCGCAGGAGTGGCGAAACAGCTGCGGCGCTGTTTTAGATGAACCAGAAGCGGAAGTTGTGCACGTGATCCGGCGCCGCGCATTCTTTGCCGACCGCGAGCGAACCGGCCTGATTCCTCTGGGGTGACATACGTGGCCGGCAAAGAATGCGCGGTGCTGGATCACGTGCAGAACTTCCACTTTCGGTTTGTCTAAAACAGCGCCGCGGCTGTTTCGCCGCTCCCGTGCCTGATCCAAGTGCACGTCTAAAAGCGGCCTAAGGCTGGCCTTGACAACCATATAGGAAAATCCCTGTATCTTCTTCAAGGAAGTCAGCTAGATTCCATGAGTCTCAGGGACTAGTGTCCAGTCCACATAGTTCTTGGAGCAGGTCCTGTTGGCACAACAGAAGTGTGAAGCTACGTGTACTACATACCATTCAGGAAGAGGATGTTAAAGACTTTTCAAGCACCTAGTTTATTATGTTCTGGATGTAAATAACTTCAGTTGCACACTCCCTCTTCGCTTTTTGCAGTGAGAATGGATGCTCTGACTCCCCCACTGTACAAAAAGCTTCCCTTGCCAAAAATGCTGATAGTTAGGAAATGCTGATCATTCATACTTGATTTATAATCATGTACAACTGGAGGCAGAGTTTGAGTAGGAGAGCTTCCAATTGGATTCGAATACTTGCCAAATTCAGAAATACTAGCTGTTCATAAAAAGAGATTACTGCCTTCCTTAAACGTTATCATTTTCTAATTCTCCATAGGTAAACAAGCTGAATGAAAAATAGCTATATGCAAGAATGTTATAGGCATTGCTGGTAGTATTTCCTTGCAGTACATTCAGAGGTTATTTCTTTTAGCGTGGGAGGAAGAATATGACTAAACAATATAAGTCAATTTTCAAGAAGATATCCCCTCCCCACTTTCTAAGGACTGAATGATTATAATTATTGTTATGTGTCACATAAATCAGGGGAGGTAGAAAGTGAATTAACATTTAACAGGTTTTGCATTTCTAAGCTACAAAATCCCCACCACCCCTCCCACAACATGACTAGTGACTGATTTAATATATCCGCATTCACACAGATCAAAGATGTAGGTGTATGCAAAAGAAGCTATAGGGGACAACCTGTAGGGCATTAGTATAGAAGGAAGTTGTGGGTTAGAACAGAAGGAAGACATGACTAAAATACAAGCTATGACTATGACTTACAAAGCTGCTTTGGATTTTGTTTGTTTTTGTGTATGGTGTTTGTTTGGCCATGGCGAAAGCTAGAGCTGAAATAAATATTAAGTATTATTTTTATTATTATTACAAAGCTGCTTTTTCCAAAAAATAGCTCAGATGTTAGAAGGTAATATCGCACTTTAAAAAAAATAAGGTAAATTTGGTGGCCATGAATGTGAGTGACTAACAGTACTAACAGGGTGCTTATAGAAAGACCCAGAGGTGGGTCTGCTCTAGGGGAAGTCACCCCCAGGACGTCTCCAGCGGAGGCGGTTTTACACAGAGCGCACCACCACTGCTGTCTTCAGTCTTCCCATGCCCTCCCCCTGCCTTACCATAGATCTGTGGGTGGATCAACAACCACTCTAAGCTGTTGCCCACAGCTCTATGGTCATTGACATGAAAACCAGCAGCCGGAATCAGAGTTGCAGTGCCCAGCCAGCCTTTAGATGGACTGCTGCTAAGCCCCCAGTTAGTGCTCTGGGTTTGGGCGGCTGGCTCGGCTCACAGTGCTCCAGGATATTCTGGAGCACCACGAGGGGAGCTGACCCAGAGCAGGTGGCACCTGCTCCACCTCACCCCAGGATGGCCCACCTTTACATGGATGGGACACCCAGGGCTTGGGCAAAGCAGAGATAGAACAGGTGTCTGTCTAAAACAGGGGTGGGGAACATTTTCTCTCTTGGGGGGCACTTTGAAAGCTTGCACAAGCTCCAAGGGCCACACAGAAGTTGGTGCAGGGGTGTTTAATGGATGCACTCAAGGAAAGGAGGGTCCAAAGCTCAGTCGCTCCCTTCGCATGACCACAGTTTTTCAGTGATTGGAGGTAAGAATTGGATCCAAGGGCCAGATCCAAGAAGTGGAAAGGGGCCACATAAAACCTTGCTGTGGGCCACATTTGGCCTCCGGGCCTACGGTTCCCCATCCCTGGTCTAAAGGCACCCATTGTTATTGTTAAAGCATATTCACATGTCTATGCCAGGAACATTCAGTCCTGATTTGCAATATCCTTTTTACTCCATTCCTCGGTCTCCCAAAGCAGAAAGGAGAAAGCAATAAAAAGTGCCAGATTTTATGCTGATGCTGGTTAGTGGGTAGGTGGCCACAAGAATCTGTGATGAGGCTTCTAAATTCACTACCCTAGAGGATAAATTTCATTTTCATTGTTTCTCCAGACTAATGGTGCACTATCATACATCATTGAAATAGTCCAGTCTGTAACATTTCTCTTCCTATTTCATACAATATAGCTCTTGACTGCTGCTCATATAGAGAAGGGTAAAATATATCTTCATGATGACTCACATCATCTAAGAAGTAACTAAAGGAACTTGGTCCACGAGGAACATCAAGCATGTGTTAATCTGACACAGTAGTATATCACAGAGTTGTAAAAGTGAGCCTACTTCTCCCTGTTCCCTGGAAGCTTACTGTAGGCAGCTTACCAAAGCAATATTCTTTCTTTGAATGTGTTGTCTGCATTCCACAGTGAGAGATAACATGACCGGCTATGCAGCAGTAGAACCTATTTCAAAGCTAGAGGAGACTGTGTGTATGTCCTTTTGCTCTAGTATTCTAAAACAAAGAAAACCAAATTCCCTCACTTTATCTGCCCCTTATTTTCTTACTGCCAAACACAATAAAAGTTCTTTGGCACAGTGTGATTGACTCAAGATGCCTCTTCCATTAGAAATCTTCAGTGTATACTTCAGAAATACTCCTGTGTTTCCATAAAGCTGTGTAGTTGGGAGATCACTCTGATCTCTTTTCTCATTTGCTAAGACAGAGGCAAAGCTTGGAAGCAAAACCTAGATATTCTTTAACAAGTTTTCAGTCAGCTCACACAAATCCAAAATATAGAAATATGACACCTGAGATTATGCTTACGTTATAGCAAGCCCCTGGCTATAAGCAATCTGGCACTCCCTTACCAGCACTGGTTCATTTCTTTTTGATTGTCCTCCCTAGAGTTGAAACAAATATCCATGGTGAATATCAGATCCAACAATCTTCCTACATTGAAGTGCATCCAAGGAAACTGCTATGCAGTTACTGATTCACTTTCTGAAACAATAGCCATTTTGGTTATTTTGGTTTGATGCCACAGATACAAGGTACTGGAAATAACTCAACTGAAATCTCCTGCTGTATTTGCAAATTGCCCAGGTCAGGAGGAGACACGCCATCAACAACCAATGATATGTTGTATGGCTCAGTGACTCTATTACTCATTTATGGGTTAATTCTGTGAGCTTCAGACTCGCTATAACTTCAGTTGATTTGTAGATGCTTAGCAGTTAACACCTGCAAGAATCAAGATCCTTTCATTCACACATAAGGAAATTTTGCAGCTATAATTCAGTTCTATCAGAAGGTTCTGCATTTTTATGCTACGATGATTTTTTCCCCAGGCATGGCTGGTGTTTGATTTAGCATCTCTGTGTTCTCACAGATCAAAGATGTAGTTGTACACAAAAGAAGCTATAGGATATTTTAGTATTTCAGATATTTTGGTTACATTGGTATTTTGGTTCTTTAATTTTGGGTGCTTTCATATGTGATGGGCCCACCATGGTCCGCTCTGGGCCATGGCAGGACCCATCACTCTGGGTCGGAGCCGACTGGGCTGCTAAAGACGTGTGGCTGCAGCCTGGGCTAGGGCGGGGGTGGGGAAACACACGGACATGCGTCTGCACTTCCCTGCCCCCTTGCTGCATTCAGTGCTCCTCCTCTCTGGCTGACAGGTGGCCAATGACAGCCACTCTGGATGGGACTGAGTGAAGCAGGCTATCAGATGTGATAGCCCACTTCACTCCAGGTCCGCTGACCAGCTTCCGACCATGGTGGAGCTTAGCCTGGACTATCACTTGGGGATTTCCCTGAGACACAGCCTGGGCTAGGGATGTGCAAACAGAACCAAGTTCGGAAATTCGGTTCGGTTCAAAAATCGAGTTCGGCTCGAAAGTTCGGTTCAGTTGAATTCCGAACTTCCGAACCGAGTTCGTACATTCAAAACCGGATTTTTTTGCCTTCTGAACTGGTTGAGATTTGACGGAACAGTTCAGCCGAATTCGAGTTCGGTTCGGTTGAACGAACTATTCGAGTTCGGTCGGAACTCTGAACCGCATTCGCACATCCCTAGCCCGGGCTAAACTCCACCATGGTCAGGAGCCAGAATGTGATAACATGTAACCTGGGGCATGGATTAATCCATGCTAAAGCAGATTAATGTGTTTCCAACATCACATCTGAAAACACCTGGTGTCACTCTTAGTACCAGGTGTGCAATAGAGCTAATAGTGCCAGAATGAAATAAGCAAAGTATTGAAGTACCAGAATAGCTGAAATAACTAAAATATCTGATATATGAATATTGTTTTGGTAACCAATAATTATTCAGATATTCAATTTTCTATCCAAAAAATGTAAATAATCCCTTCACTATTACCGACTCTTCACCTTTTGGAACATACATCCAAGTGATCAATTACAGGAAGGGTGGGTTCTACAAGCGAGTGTTTAGGAAGCCTTTTGGATAATGGCAGTTCAATCATGGACAGTGAAGTGGAGTCCAAGGCCAAGCACCATAGACGATTCCTCACTGAGAGGAAGTTTAAAACATGAATGCCTCAAACGTGTATCTGCATATAGAAAGGCAACAGACAAAAACAGCTTGTGTTGATTCACAGTTAGAACCAACAGAAAGAATCAATCACTCAGAAACTGACATAGTGACTGTCAAGCAATGAGTTTATCGATCATTCAGAATTAATACCTGCTCTCCTTCACTCACCCACTCATTCCTGAAAAAATATTCTATAAGATAGCAAAAGAAAAGGAATTGTAATGTACTGACCTCACTCTAGCCAAATATGCTCTGGAAAAGCACTCCTGCCATCAACTAGTTTCTAGTAATTCTAATGTCTTGATCTATTTCTAATAACTATCTCTTTTCCTGTTTATCTGAAATGTATGTGCTGTTTTCTTTCAAGGACACACTTCTCATAGTTGCTATGGCACTGTTTGTTTAAAGTATAAAATGCATTTGGCAACACTTCAAATAGCATTTCATGCATTTCATTTTGCCAGCATTAGAACAAATTAAGTATATGGAATCTAGTAACAACAAGGATATTTCTGTATATCACTTATTTAGGTGAAAACTGAAAAAGGTAAAGTCAAGTTCACAGTGGCTAGGAACTACTGCAATAGACAAACGTAGTCAAGTCGGCAGAATCTTACTCACTGAAAATCTTGGCATGTCATTCAAAGCCTCTGTGAGGTTCTATTCAGAGACACCACACAAAAGAAATAAAAACATAAAATATGTTTGTTTTGTTAGTTTTGTCAGACTTACAATTGCTAAAGATTAGAAATCAATTTTGCACTGTCCTCTTTTTTCTTTTCATTTCAATAGATTTTTTTCCCTATTGCTTTTCCTGTTTAATGCAGGCTTTATGCCAAAAATTGTCTTAGAAAATCTGTTATGCCAGATGTCACCCTTTTGCCCTTTTGCTCTATCTGCAGATTTTCTTATAAAACAGCTGAAGCCAAAGTTAGTGAGCCTGCACTTTTCAGAGAAAGAGGCATTATGAACAACAACTTTTGTGTTCTTGACTAACGCCCACAAAGCGAAGAGCACTTTATACATCTACTGCACCTTACAAAAGGATTAGTCTTAACTCTGCTAGTTATATACAGAGTACTTTATGGTGTTATTCCTTATAGTTGAGTGTAACAACTAGGAGAAAGAGGTTGATAAGTATGGCTAGTAAAAGAGTACAGAAATTGATTTTGCTACATAATCTGACCTCTACAGGTTAAAGATGGAAAATTACTTCACTTTACATACTTGTTAAAAATGTATAGGTATTAAAGGAAGTACTCTGTTCTCTCAACTCTTCTATATGGAGTAATAGGAGGAGAAAACATTCCTGCATAATTTCCTTATGCTTGAATGAAAGAAAGGACCTTGATTCTTGGAGATGTTAACTGCTAAGCATCTAGAAATCAGCTGAAGTCATAGTAAGTCTACAACTCACAGAATTAACTCATAAATGAATAGTAGAATTATAGTGTCATACAGCACATCATTGGTTGTCTTGATGGTGTGTCTCCCCTCCTGAACTGGGCAATTTTCAACTTAATTACAACCAATTTTAGTTGGGTTATTCCTGGTAAATCTAGAGGATTTCCAGCAGAACATACATAACACCTTGAACCGTTAGGGGTGGGTGGGATTGTTCTTGAATGGTTCTGCTCATTCCTGGCTGGTAGGACTCACCGTATGGTCTTGGGTGACTGTACATCTGCTCCCCAGGATCTCATGTGAGGGATTCCGCAGGGTTCTATTCTGTCCCCCCTCAGGTTCAATGTGTATATGCAGCCTTTGGGTGAGGTCGTGAGAGAGTTTGGTGTGTGTTGTCATCAATATGCCGACAACACTCAGCTCTACCTCTCGTTTTCAGCAGACTCAGGCCCCACAGTCTCATTGCTTAATCAATGTCTGACAGCTGTGGGGGCCTGGATGAGGGCATGCCACCTGAAGTTGAATCCCAACAAGACGGAGGTGATGCTGGTGGGGAGGGCCAAGGGAGTGGAGGCCCCCATCATTAATGGGGTGTGCTCTGTCCTGATTCCTCAAGTTCGTAGTCTGGGGGTACTCCTCGATTCGCAGCTCAGCCTGGATTTCCAGGTGGCAACTGTGGTGAGGAGTGCATTTACCAAATTACATCTGGTGTGACGGTCATAGCCTTATGTTTAAGACTGTGACCTTGCCACCATCATCCATGCCTTTATCACCTCAAGGCTTGATTACTGTAACGCACTTTACATGGGGCTACCCAAGGTGATGGTCCAGAGGCTGCAACTGGTGCAGAATGCAGTGGCCCATCTCCTGACAGGAACGGGCCACCGAGAGCACATAACACTGGTGCTCCATTCTCTGCACTAGTTGCTGGTTGCCTAGTGGGCCTGAGTCAAGGTGTTGGTGTTAACCTTTAAAGCCCTACACAGCCTGGGCCCCACCTACCTTTGGACTGCCTCACTCCCTAGGTTCTGGAACGGGGGCGCCCTTTTGGAGGTCCCCTGTGTTTGGTGGAGGTCCACTGGAGAGGGCATTCACGGTCACTGCACCCCGGTTGTGGAACCCCCTCCCGGCAGAGGTTAGTTTAGCTCAGGGCTTTCCCTCCTTCAGGCATCAGTGTAAGACTTGGCTGTTCTGCTAGGCATTTGGTGAGAGAGACGGGTACGGGGAGGGATGGGATACGGTTGGGGGGGAGGAATATATGGATTTATTGTTTTAAGTTGTATGTATTTTTTTAATGCTTTTATATTGTATGCCTCCCTGGGCTGTCTTTGGCAGGAGGAGGCGGGATAAAAAATCTTTAATAATAAATAATAATAATAATAAATAAATAAATAAATAACCTGCAGTATCAAAAACTGAAATGGTGATAAAGCACGAAAATGAAAGAATAATCAAAACAGATGGGACAAACCATGCTCCTACTCAGAATTCCAAACATGCAATTCCATTTCCACGATACAGACGACTATGGCAGCCATGAAACTGAAGTAGTTTCCAGTATTAGTGAAACAAATATTCAAAGCAAATATATTATCCCTTGAATTTGACCCATTCAAACAAAATGTGATGTAACTTTGGAACTTTGTCCTGCTTCATTTGGATATCTGCATCAGATATTTTGGTTCCAGCTGTGTAGTTTATTCAGCTGCTTGTTTTAGCTATTCGGTTACTTCATTTCAATTATGGCACATAGCACTGAGATGAAATTAACAAATCAACCTAATAATCAAATAACTATAATGAACAACTGAATAAATGAATAACTGGAATTAATTCAGTTGAATAAATAGATATGTGGATATCTGTTTTTGATGTGAATACTGCTAGGATAATATCCGTGAATACAAAATATGCTACTTGTTTCACCTCTAGGGGTGTGCATGTCATTTTTGTTAGTGCAATAACGATAATGAAAATCGTAGTTTTCATTATAGTTATTGCAATAACGAAAATGAAAAATAATAATAGTGAAAATAGAAATGAAAACAACTTTTTGTTTTTGAAATAAAGGGAAAAAACTGAAAAATGTATTTCTGGCTATAACATTTTTTATTCTTATTTAATTCTGAAGAAACTTGGAAAGTTTGTACCCCCAATGAAGGGCAGTAAGTGTAGCAATTTTTGAAATTATTAGATAAAGGAAAACAATTTTTGAAGCAACTGAATGTTCTGATTTTAATAAAAGCTCCATACACATTCATTATTTATTATATTATTAATTATTATTATTATTACTAGCATTTATATAGCACCAGCGATGTACCTGGCACGGTACAAAAAAAATAAGGTAGACACAGTCCCTGCCTGAGAGCTTACAATCTAAAGATAGGGGGAGGGGAGACAGGGAAGGGGGAACAGAGGGAGAGACAAGGGATGTGACATTCATGAGGATGCGAGAATGCAGGTACATGTTCTTGGCTTGGTTACAGTAATTTGGGAGATTACAGATAACAGGTGGGGGGATGTAGTGAAAGTTTGCGAGAAGACTCTTGTACACCAGTTGCGCCAGATTAGTGGGCATTTTTACATCTTATTTTGGCCTGTATATGTTATAGAATCCATTTTGATTGACATGTGTGTAAAAGAATATAAATTGAGAACTGGCAACTCAGTTCATGCAATGAGTGTATTTTATGTAAGCTTCTTTGGCAACTTTCTTGTATTATATTAATTGTTGTTTAGAAGGCCAAAGCAAAACTAGAATTAGAATGTGTGAGAAGCTCCCTTATCAATGTTATTAATGGTGAGCTAGGGATGACCTAGGCCAACTGCAGCTCATAAATCTAACACATGCGCAGTGGGTTGCATAGTGGATTACATAATTGGTCACACATTCTCATGATTAGTAGAGTGAGTTTGTGACACCAGAATACTATAAATTACAGTGATTAAGGCAGATGCGCAGGCAGATGAACTTCACTGCTAGGGCTGAAGCGGCAGCAGCTTTTACCACACCGTGATTCCATTCTGCCATTTCAGAATTACCCGTGCCACACCACAGCTTTTCTGCCGGCATTCCGCTAATTCCACTGGCATTCTGCAAATTCGGAAACTATCGGAAAAATGGCAGAATTGTCGGAAACTGTCAGAAAACCTCTCTTCCGCTATTTCGTGGCACTGACGGAATGGCAGAAGTAGCAAAAATGGCATGTTTCCGCTATTTATGAAGCCTGTGGAAGTAGTTGAATGAAATTAGTGGAACTGCGGAAGTAGTGGAATGAAACTAGCAGAATGAAAGCCTCTGCCACGCCGTACCACTAATTGTGGAAACGCTGTTTCTGGCGGAAATAGCTACCGCTGCAACTTTCCGCTACAACCCTATTCACTGCTGGCCGCTTGGTAGATGTGCTAGAGTGGGCGCAGCAGAACCTGAAGCCCACCTGAGGATCCTCCCGCAGCTGTGATTGGAGTTTCCGGCTTACACAAAGGGATGTGAGAGAGCTTGCTTTTACTGTTTGTATTTACTTTCACTTTTATGCTGTATATAATAAATCAGCTTTCTTGACCCCATTTGGCTTGAGTTTTCACTGAATTGATCCAAAGAACACACAATTTCACTACAGGGGGTAATCCTGGGTGGGGATGATTAGCAGGAGATTGGAAGGGTGGAGCGGAAGAGGTGGATTTTGAGGAGGGACTTGAAGGTGTGGAGCGTGGGGCCAAGGTGGACAATGGCAGGGAGGGAGTTCCAGGTGTGCGGTGCAGCAAGGGAGAAGGGACGAAGGTGGTTGGGGGAGCAGGGGAGGTGTGGAAGGGTGAGGGAGGGGATGAAAGAGGAGCCAAGTGCTCGAACAGGGGTTTGGAGGGAGATCACGACAGAGAGGTAGGGGGGAGCATTCATGGCTACAACTTCTTTTTTCCATCCAATTTGTATGAAACCTGAGAATATTATGTCCCTCCACAATCTTAACACATCTGCCAATTTTTAGAGAGATTGGATAAGGGTCCTGATGGTATAAGACATTAACTTGAAAATACATTTTGAGCTGTAACATTTTTATATTCCTTCCTGTTTACAAGACATTTTGCGTGAATGCATCACATACCTTCCCTGTCATCTCTGCCAAATTACATGACATTTTGATAAAGGGACCCAATTTTATCAATTGAAGTTATTCCCTTGAAGATCATTATTCAGATAAATAGCAGCACATGCAGTGCCAGTCAGAGGAGGCACCTGGCATGGCAGGGGGAGGGAGACTGTAGGAAGGAGGATGTGGAGCAACCCAAAAGACAGATACACACATTCACTGGCCAAGTACTGCATGCTTCCAGCTTTACAGGACCAATCGGCAGTGGCTTTGAGGTGGGCATAGGGGGCGTCCCTCAGGCAGGCATAAAAGGGTCATAACTGGGACTTTGGGGATAGCATCCAAGCCATAAGGAGTCATAGTTTACACATCCAGGCTGGCCAATTATCATCACAATCACATCCTGCAGCACTGTGACAGAGGACATAAGAGAATCCCTACTGGCGCTTTCCTAAACAGATGCTTCCAACATCCCAGTAACAAGTGGGGGAGATATGTTGGTATGGTCACACAGCACAGAATGTGGATATTTGACATTTCTGCTGGCCAATTGGCACCGCAAACCAATCTTATACCACAGTAACACGTAAAAGAATCTCTGGCATAGGCTCCTTCTCTGCATATGCTATGCAGGCATATAAAATGTGGACCTTTTATCACATCTTTCTGGTATTTGGCATAGATTATTGTGAAAGTATGATATATGGCTCTGCAAACTTTCATGTATGTTATAGTCAGACATACATTTATAAGTTAATTGTTTATACCACCAGGACCCTTTATCCAAACCTTCTGAAAGTTCTCAGAGACAGTAAATATGGAAAAGGGTAGAAGCTTGCCAAGTTTAATCTACATTAAATGTGAGGCAAAGATGTTACAGCTAATAATATATATGAAGATTTTTGCAAAATAATATAATTGAACTTCTTATAAAAGTGGCATTCCTGAATTCAATGAAAGTACGATAACAAATGGGCATTTGTTATCACACACACCTTAAAGTTCCGAATTTTTCAATTTTCTGGGTTTACAAGCCCACAAGTAAGTTCCGCATGCATTCTTCACCCAAACACTGAGGCAGCCTAAAGTAGCCACAGCTGAAGATGTGACAGGCTGCCATGGAAACCAAGTGATCACAGCTTCCTGGAGCAAAGCAGTTTATCAGGAGTACCTTTTATACACAGAAGTTCTGGGACAAGTTCTATGCAGAAGTTCAAAGATCTGGATATTTAAATTTAATCTAGGTGAGTAATTTAGACACACAGAAAGTTCAGGATGTAACAGCAAACATGCAGGAGAAATGTGTGTGGTAAACGCCCATTGTATTGTCCAGGAATCCTGGGTTCTCTCATAGAGGGGTGGGGGCTAGAGGGTTAGAGCAGGTGGGGCTGGGAACCAGGATTTCTGGGTTTTCTTTTAGGAGGTTGGGAGCTAGTGGTTTAGAGTGGCTGATGGGGGCTAAGAGCCAGGACTCCTGGGTTCTCTGGGAGGGGAGTGGGGGATATTAGGTTAGAGCAGAGACAGCTGAGAGCTCATAGTGTTGTTAAAAGAGAAATTTAGTGTCTTCCCCTTTCAAAAAAATCTGGAAATTCTTAGATAAAGACACCTCTGGCTTAGGAGAGGAGTTAATGTTGTTCTTACAAATTCACTCATGCTCCCAAAAGCATGAAAATGGTAAGTTAAAGCTCCTGCGAACCATCTAAGAAGTAGAAACTTTGGACAGTCTCACATATTGTGCTCACTTACAACTTAGGGTGTTTTCAGATGTGACGGTGCTGATTGGCCCCGTCACGAAAACAATAGATTCATCCCCTGCAGGGATGACCCCATCACGCCCTAACAGATGTGCTGGGAGATCCCGGCGGGGAATCGGGAAGGGGGCGGGGTCATGCAGCACAACATGCGGCCACATGGCCCTGCCCCCTCCACGCTCCCCACCGCCAGCCCTCTGGGGAGATGGGCGGCTGTCGCGGCCAATGTGGCCACAGCGCTCGCCCGCTTTGACCACGGCCGGAATCTCTGCAGGGTTTCCAGGCCATGGCTGCCATCCAGAAGTGATGGTAGGGTTCATCACGGTGGGGAATTGCCTTTGCCATGCGGCGGCCTTCGGTCCCGATGCTTCGGCCGCTCGCATGGCGAAAGAGATTCCCCGCCATGGTAACATCTGGGGGGAACATCCGTTCCCCCCAACAGACGTTCCATGATCACAGCAACCACAGGGACTTGATTGTGGTTGACTGTGATCTCATAACCTCTGAAAACACCCTTAGGCTCCATGCACCCACACTTTACCTTAGCCTTTCAGCCCCAATCGTCTTCTTCCTCTTCAGGGTGTGGGAAACCTGAAACTGGGAACTTTGGCCCCACCACTGGCTGTTCCCATAAACCTTGTCCCTGAATACTCATCACCCATCTCTTAGTCCCCCCACCAAGAGAGGATTATCTTAAATTGATATGCTCTCTCCTACTATACCCCCCTACCCATATGCTTACCTTCTCTGTGTGTTTTCACTTCCTTTTGTCTCTTGGGTTCCTACACCAATATATAATTTTACAACTGTTTTTAAATGTCTGGCATCTCTCTCTCTCCTTACCCTCCCCACCTGATACCCTGCCTTATCCACTCCCACCGATTCCATGCTCCTTATATACCTGCACTACATTGATCATTTTATATATTTCTACTGGATACACTAAATGACTGAGGAAGGACCCTGTCTGATCAAAAGCTTGCTTATTTCCACCAACAGTTGGTCCAATAAATGATATGATTCAAACCATTTTGTCTTTCCTTCTCCCCCCATAAATGTACTCGTTTGATGACCTGTAAAGCCCTAAACAGTCTGGGCCCCACATATCTGAGAGACTTTCTGTCCTTCAGTGTCTCATTCTGGTCCCTGCAATTGGCCGGGAGTGCCTCCCTGTGGATTCTGTCTGTTAGTCTTGTTCATATGATGAGGGATCACAGGGTGTCATTCTCAGTTGCTGCCCCAATGTTATGGAACTCCCTTCTCCCAGTGGTTCATTTGAGCCCAAGCCTGATTGTCCTCTGGAGTCAGTGTAAGACCTTTTTGTTTCTAAAGGTATTTGGCAGGCAAGGAGAGAGGATTAGGGATTGGTGGGTTGGTTTGGGGTAGGACTGTGAGGGGGGTGTTGGATTTGGAAAATTGTGAGGTGGTTTTTGGTGGGTTGGAAAGTTGGGGAATTTGGGTGTTGTTTTTCTCTTTTATTTTTTTTATTAATTGCTCTAATAGCTTAGATGCATGGCACACTACATTATAAAGCCCCAACATTCTAGTTGTTCTAAAATTGACATAATCAAAGTTAGGATTGTGGAATTTGTTGTGGAGTATCACTGGGGTAAATGGTTCATGCTAGCAAAAATTCAACCAAATCAGTTGGATAAAATCTGAGATATCACAGTTTAGGTGTGGGAGGGACAAGGGAGCAAGGGCAGAGGAGGTGCTTTGGGAGGGGCAAGGGATCAAAGACAGGGAGCAAGGGAGCGAGGACAGGGGCTGCTTTGGGTGTTGGGGCAAGGGAGTGAGGGCAGGGGAGTGCATTGGGTGTGGGGGCAAGGGAGAAAGGGTAGGGTGGGTGCTTTGGATGTGGGAGGCAAGGGAACAAGGGCAAGGAGGCTTTGGGTGTGAGTGGGCAAGGGAGCAAGGGCAGGAGGTACCTTGGGTGTGGTGGGGCAAGGGAGTGAGAACAGGTGGAGCAATGGAGTGAGGGTGGGGACATTTTGGGTGTGAGGGGAGACAAGGGAGTGAGATCAGGGTTGCACTTTGGGTGTGGGGGAGGCACGGGAGCGATGACAGGGAAGGGAACAAGGGCAGGGTGGTGCTTTGGGTGTGGGGGGGCAAGGAAGCTCAGGTGGGGGAGCACTTTGGGTGTGGAGGCAAGGGAGCAAGGGTAGGGGAGTGCTTTTGGTGGAGGGAGCAAGGGACCGAGGTCAGGGGGCACTTTTGGTGAGGGGGACAGGGGAGCAAGTGCAGGGGGAGCAAGTGCAGGTGGGATTTGGGTGTGGGGGAGGCAAGGAAGCAAGGGCAGGGTGGACACTTTGGGTGTGGGGGGCAGGGGAGTGCTTTGGGTTTGGGAGCAAGGGAGTGAAGGTAGGGGATGCTTTGGGTGTGAGGGAGTCAAGGGAACAAGGGCAGAGGAGTTTCTTTGGGGGGGGCAAGGGAGAAAGGGCAGGGGGGAACTTTTTGTATTTAACAAAAAAATTGGATATTCCAGTCAAAAATCCTCCAGTTTACAAGAAGAGTTAAGGCTCCTGAAAATTTAATCATGCACTAAAAAGCATGGGAATTGCAAGTTATGACTCCTGCCTTAACCTCGGTGCCATGTTAGCAGTAAAAACACAGTACAGTGATCTACTGTGCTCAATGACAACTTAGGCTGCACGCACCCACAGTTTGCCTTCGTCTTTCAGCCCCAATCCTCTTCCTCTGCAGATTGGGGACAACACTGAAGTTGGGGACAGGAGGACGTGAGCTGGCCCCTCACCCCTCCCTTGATTCTTTCATGTTGTTTGGGGAGAATGGAACAGCTGAGTAATGTCTCACAACCCTCCCTCTTACCATAGTCGTCTCCAATGCCCTCCCAGAGCACAGTGACGCTGGGTACAGTTCTATACAAATGTTTAATTTAAACTTTAAGTTTGGTATGCATTGAAATTAATTAAATGGAATAGCCATTGGAAGGAATGGAGGCAACAGCAATGCCAATTTCTAAATTAATACTATTGTCATTCCAACATCCAATTAAGTGACTATGATATAATACAACACAGCTGCATCTTTGGGAGTACATGGGAAAGGCAAGAGGATGTGAAATAATGAAGAAGGCACCAGATGCAGTAAGTGGAATGGTTGAAATTATAGGGAAAAATTCAAAGTGTGCACAGTATCAAGTAAGTGGGTGGAATGACAGGAAGAATTAGAAAGAGTTATAATTGGCTAATTATATTATAGCCAATTATAATTGTCTGTAATAGTTATAATTGGCATCTGTATCCAGTTCCTACCCACAAGCACAGAAAGACTGAGGTCAGGAGATGGAAGTGGAAACTGAGGATACACATGTAAAAAGAGATGATTGATCCATAGCACAAATCCATGATCTGAACACTTCTCTTCCTTTCCCCTCACTGATCACACTCCTTAACCACCCTCACCCCCAACATTTACACAGCCCGTGGAGTTTGTAATAATTTTCAGTGATCCCTGAAAAGGCAAAGGTTCCCCACCCCTTTGCTATCTCCGTCCATCCAAAGAGCGTATCCTAAAATAATAAACCTAATGGTTTAAAAAAATGTTAAAGGCAGGTCCATTTCTAAATAAAACTTAGCTTTCAAAAATACTTAACAAAACACAGTTTACCAAAACTTGAATTCCAAAAAGCATACAAAGAAATTACATTTACATTACAAAACACATTTAATAACATACAGTGTAATAAAACTTAAACTCCAAATGGCATGGAAATTATTTTCACTTTGTTATCTATACTGTGTAATATATCAACATTAAGACACCATATGTACTTAATTTATTTCTATACCATATTTACCATACATGCTTACTCTTTTTACTATTTCCCACTAACTAAACTATGACATTATTTCTTTAGAGATCATTTATTTATTACCATAAGTCACCTACAAAATTTTTTCACAGTGCCTTAACTCTATCCTTTTTGTGCAGAATTTCACCGTATAATGTTTATAGCATTTCTGTAAATGTAAAGGACAGAGTTAAGGCATTGTGAAGGTGACTGATGACTTATACAATGACATTCAGTACAAAAGGAAAGAGTTCAAGCATTTTGGAACATTTTTGAAGTTGACTTATGAGAATTAGGGGACTACAAATCCTCAGCCATGCTAACGATATACATACTTCATCAAGTCAGCAAACCTGATCGAAGTGCTACCTGTGGATGTAAAATTATTATGCTGCAAAATAGTGACTGTTCTAGTGTCTGGAGGGCATGGTAAAAAGAAGGCATTTTCAGGCAATTCATAAGTGCCAATTAAGCATTCGCCATCAAGTCAGTCTAGAACTGGACACTAACATTCCATTGTCTTCAACTTAACATAACTCATGCTAACTCAACTTAATTCAGACCCAACCAGACCTTACAAGACCTTATGATCTATTAACAGTCATATCAGTTTCCTAACAAACTACTACTACAACAACTAGGGGTGGGACTTGGTGGGAAATACCGGATACCAGTTTTACCGGATATCAGATTTCGTAATACCAGAATATCAGATTAAAACCAGTATACCGGTACCGGATTTTTTCCCATTGAAATCAAAGGGAGAAAAAAGTAAACCGAAATTACCTGTTCAAAGACAACAATGTTAAACATTCAATGACAGATTCATTTACTTAACTGATAACCATGAGACTATACTTTGTGCCCACCCAGTAGCCCCCACAGCCACCACTCCTTTTTTTAAATTTAAAAATAGGAGTGGAAGTGGGGGTCCACAACATTGGTCATCAATTTTATCAAATCAATTTTATCAAATCAATCAGAAGTCAGATCACGACACACACTATGATGTCAGTCAAGCATGCAGTTTAGTTTTCTAAAGAGGCAAAACTGGGTAGAGAGTGTCAGCTCTTGTCATAACACTTTGTGATACTAATCTCAAATTTAATTGACCATCCTAGTTGACAACCACATATTCAGTTGGCAATGCCAGACAACAACAGTTCCAATGCCAACAAAATGAACACAACAAACACACACAGTGTCAATTAACTCTAAATTTAATTGACCATCCTAGTTGACAACCACATATTCAATTGGCAATGCCAGACAACAACAGTTCCCAAGACCTACACTATTAATTATTAATTATTATTATTATTATTATTATTATTATTATTATTATTATTATTATTATAATAGCACCAGTCATGTGATTGGTGCTGTACAGAAACATACAATAGACGCAGTCCCTGCCTGTGGCTTACAATCTAAAAGACAAGGAGGGTGAGACAGGGAGACAGTGGGAGAGACAGGGGAGAAGACATTCAAGCAGATGCGAAGTCTCAGGTGCGTGTGCATGGCTTGGTTACAATCCCAAATTTAATTGACAATCCTGTTGACATTGATGATAACCACATATTCAAAATGGCAATGCTTTGCAATCAAACAGTTCCAATGCCAACACAAAACATAACACACAACAGTGTCAATTAATCCCAAATTAATCCCCACAAATATTCAAATAAACCCTCTCTCCCCCAATTTGACCATAGCCTCATGGGGACAGGCAGTGGCTAGGACCTGCAGTAAGAGGCTCTCCATCTCTCATGAGGCACGGGCTAGACCAGCAGTGCAGCAAGTGGGACAGGGACATTAACCCTGAGTACTCTCTTGCAGATGTCTACTGGTGAGATAGAGAGAGTTCTGTGGTCCTGTGTGCAGCACTGTTTTTTCCCCAACCAGACAGACCCCCAAAATAGATCACGTTGCCATCACCTACTTTTATCCTGAACCTACGAATCCTCAACTTTTGTGCCCTCCTTGGCCACCTGTAGTCTTCTGAAGGTGTAGGCTTTGGGACACAAGCCTAGCCTTCAGGCTTGGAGAACTGGGAGGACTGAGTTAGCTCCCAGTCCTGTGACAAGCTGAATCAGAAGAGATGAAAGGGAAGGGAAGGACAGGAGAGAGGAGAAGAAGGAGGAGAAAGGTTTTTGTTTGTTGGGTGCATGAGAAGAGGAAGGGGAAGAGATGGGTTCAGTTGTGTGTGTGTGTGTGTGTGTGTATGGGATGGGAGTAGTAAGGGGGACACTAGTCATCAAACTAATCATTATCAGTTTGACAGGTCACGTGGGGTCCTATGTCACCCCCTCCCCCATCCAGACTGTGCGGGTGGAAGGGGGGACACCCCCCACCCACCCTGCCCAGCCTGGATTTATTTTTTTTAAATTCCCCTAAGTCCCTGGGCTCCGGACCGTGGCCGCTGCCAGCGACCCAGAGCCCGCACCTGCAGGTAAGTGTACTGGTCCCGTTGATCCCTG
>QEPC01012525.1:876543-914004 GCA_003113815.1 Sphenodon punctatus
AACAACAACAGTAGTCCTGGTTAGTTTTAAACCCACAAGGGGGGGAGCTTTATTGAAAAACATGGCTATGAAATTCACTACAGGAAACACAGGTCTGGGCTTGTCGTAACATGCCTGCCATAATCCTGGGGCTGTCCAAACAGTATTTTTTATTTTTTACAAAACGAGTCACCATTTGATCATTTTCTGGTAAATTATCAGAATATATTTCTACAATTTGTTGAAAAGATAAACCCTTGCACCGGTGATGGAGGAAAAGGACACAATGAAAACCACAGGCCACAGAGTTCGGGTCTTGTAAATGGCAATGTTGAAATACGTTCCTACAACCATTCCTGTTTAAAAAAATTTAAATGCTTCTAGGGAACAGGGCACTGTCAGGGGGCTGTCCGTAAGATTAAAAAAACTCACCCTGGTTGTGTTCTGTCAGGTAGATGGTCAGCCAATGTTCTCCAGGATGGGTATGGGTGTGTGTGCTGACCACCAGCCCCACAGGCCTTTGCGCTAATCTCCCTTTAAGGAGCCAGTCACTTGGGAACACATCTAAGAAAGTCTTTCTTGTGTAAGGATCTGATGATAACACACATAATAACTGTATGGTGTCCATGTTACATATAGTCAAACAGCATGTTTCTCCTCTGGTTTATCTCTATTACATTGTCAAAAACAGCATAAACGATCATGTTGATGGTGATGGGTAAGGCTACAGCAAAGCGTATTTCCACCCTCAGGTTTCCATTTTTAATCAGTGAGTAATGATCGCCGCCTTCCTGATCGAGAGGCAGATCAAAGGCAAACAGCGTGAACCCCAGTGCAAACTCCTTGCAGTTGATTAGGAGGGCATAGTATTTCATGTGTTTGCCAGCAGTTTGTACCAAATTCATGTATTCCCTCACGCAGTTTCCAGCTGCGAAGTCCGGTTGCAACGGCTTGGCCAGAATCTGCTCTCCATCCACATAGAGCGCCACAAAATTAATATCTTAGTGTTTGAAATGAAAAGGGTTCTTTGCATAATTCCCTCTGTGTGCATCATTATCCACCATCCCCAGAACCAACAACTTGGGGAGTTACCCGAGAAACAAGTTCTCCTGATTACTGACACGACTGCTGGTGGGAATGCTGAACACTTTAATGCCCACCCGATCCACATGGTATTTAGCATTGGAGCTACGCAAAGCCTCGGCATGTCCTAGGATAACTCCTGGTGCCACACGTACTTTTTTCACAAAAAGCGAGGCATTTAGAAGCTGCAACTTGTACCGCCTGGCAGACGCATTACTCATGAGGCAGAAAGGATCCTTGCTCTGGGTCAGTTTCATTTTCACATCCAACCCGTTCAAAAGAAGTTTTTCTTGAAAAAACAGGTCACTGCGGAGGGGGCCCAACAGCTCAACTTTTCTGCTGTCTCTGGTAATTAGGGATGGGCAAACAGATCGCGATTTGGTTTGGCCGTTCGGTTCGGCTACATTCGGTTCGGCCATTCGGTTCGTCTGTTCAGTTAGTTTGCCGGGTTTGGGTTCGGTTCGGCCGTTCGGCCTTTCTGTTCGGCCGTTCTGTTCGGCCGTTCGGCCATTCTTTTTGGCTGTTTGGCCATTCGGTTCAACCATTCAGGAAACGTTAGGATGGTTTTTTTGGTTTTTTATATGGTTTTTTTGTTTTTTATTGGGTTTTATATGGTTTTCTTTTGTTTTTTATTTGTTTTTTTTGTTTTTATATGAGGTTTTTAATTTATTTTTTAATCTAATATATCTGTCTATCTACACTAAATCTAACTGTTATTAAGTATTCTAAATGCTATGAACTAAATGGATTATCTAATAAGTACACAGGCCTACTCCTACAAACACTAAAACTAAATCACTAACGCTATCTCTATCACTAAGCTAGCTCCTACAACTACTATCCCTAACCTATCTATCGATCGATCGATCGATCGGATGGGGGGAATCACAAACACAAGGTTTCAGTTTAAGGTTTCAGTTTAATTTCAGTACAAAACTGAAATGAAACTTAAAGCAATCTAATAATCCTACTCAACGCCTGCTGTTCAGGAACAGTGACTAGCTCAAAAGGTGTTGGGAAGGGGGGAGGCAGATAGTTTCATTTCTTGCAAGCCCCTCCACCCCTGATGCCTGGAAGTCTGCTCTTCAGTGACTAGTACTACCCCTCCCTGTCACCTTACAGTGAACCTTCTTTTGCCACCCGAACACGATCCAAAATGACTGAACTGTTTGGCCATTTTGCCGTTCGATGTTCTGTTCTGTTCCGTATGTTTGGGTTCGGGTTCAGGTTCAGTCATCTGAACAGGCCAAGTTCGTGCCGAACTTCAAACTTCTGAACCATGTTTGCCCATCCCTACTGGTAATGTGTGCCCTCTTCTTAAAACCCTTGTTACCCACCTCCAAATCTGTTATTTCGTGATGTCCCGCAGTGTCTTTGTAAAACAGGCCTGCAGAAAATTGTGCGGAGAGGGCATCTCTGCTGTAATTGAGCACAGATTCTATGAATGCCCTGTAAAGGTAGCAGTTGTTGCTCTGGCTAATGAGGCGATCCCCCAGTGTAACATCCAACTGGCCGAATATGGAGGCCACAGGCTAGTTCACCAAGCCCACTTCTGTGTCTGCGTCGATATTTGCGCCGTTTTCCTTGACAATCTTACAGGTGAGGTAGAGTAACGTGTTGTTCAAATCTTAATAGTCTATTCCATTTCCAGCAATGAAAAAATCAAGAGGGGCTGTCTCCCCCACAGTCGAGAGAGGGGGGATTTCGATGTACATACTCTTCTAGATGCTGGTTTGTGTGGGGACTCCATGAAACAGGTCTAGTTCAGATTTGGTGCATTCCTTGGATCCACAGTGAATAAAAGCCATGTTGATTAAAAGATATCTCCCTTCCTTAGAACCAAATGCCTCCTCTTTCATACAGCCTTCCTCCGCTTCTGGTGTGGCCTCCTCTGCACAACCCTTCTTTTATGGGCTCGAGGGGGCCCCACCTGTCGCGTGTTTGATCTCTTTCTCTTAACTCCTCTTCTTCTCTGTATATACATACGGCCAGAGCCCTCCTGCTTATCAGATTTTCTCCATGACAGATCGACTAATGTGTCCCAACACATCCTTGGCTATATATTGTGTGACTGTTTTGGCATGGGGTTTAATAAACTCGAAGCTCCTTCTTAAAAGAGGAACAGCTTTTCAAAAGAGACTGTGAAATATCTCCCCAATACCTGCCCCATACATCACTGGGGCTCCATGAAAGCCTGGGAGGGCATATCCATCCTGGGATTTGTAGCAGTTGGTATAGGGGTTCTCGTAATTTTTTACAATCACCATCTTAAAAACTCACTGCTCTCCGAGGGCATATGTGTAGTTTCAAAACCACCTTTCCAAAACAAAATGAGACGTGTTTGTTCTGATTTGTCTTTATTTCAATGGTGATAGTGTCAATGTGGTGTTTACTGATCGGTACGTAGTGAGGCTTGTCGTAGGTCATAGTGACAAACTCGTTGCTGTTCCCCCACACAGGAACACAACACAATAACGGTACTGAGAAATCCCCCACAAACTGGTGTTCTACAATGTCTGTGTACAGGTACAGAGAGCTGAACCCTCCCGTAATGTCTGCAGCGTGGGGAAATTTCTGATTCGTTAAACCTGATGATGCCCCTATTATATGGGCTAGAGCCCCACGGGCTAGGAAGCTGTGTGATTCAGCAAAGCTCCCTATTTTAGGGGCTTCAACCCCTCGGAGCAGGACCCTGTGCATCTCACTGGTCTCCACTCTAACTTTTCTCCCCACAGGGTCAAACCTCAGGGCTACAGGAGGTGGGTTAGTACCTCTGGGTATCTGGTTGTTTATTTGGTCCAGTAGTTCCGCAATGCTTGAATAATAGCTGGGGGCCAGGGTGTAATGCCATTTTGCAGGTCCAAGGCTGATTTCATAAACAGTGGGTATTGCGACGTTGTCCCAACTGTGCGGGTATTGTATTTCAGACAGAGCCACTTCCCAGCTGCCTGGAGGGTCCAAGGGTCTGACTAGCTATATGGTAAAATTAGAACTGCTGTTTCATGGAAAAGCACCGGTGCATGTGTTGCTCGGTAAAGTGATGTAAAAGCCAGCCATGATGATTAAACATCTGTGAACTCTGAAGCTCTTACCCAACTGTTAAATTTAGAAGGCCAACCTAGCCACTTTACCAAGCACTGCTTGTTTCACCCTTTCCCCTTTCTGGATATCACTTTTTCAATCCTGTAAACTTTGTCCTGTTTAGGGTTGATTTTTTGAAGTTCTTCAGGCTAGAAGGTCCCAAAGATTGCTCCACCTTTGTAATCACTCAGTCTGTACACAGGCCTCCGTGCCTTGTTAAGGATGTCATCCACTATGAACATTTCCCCTGATAAGCTTTGTTCATAACCTTTCTCAAATTTACCATTGAGTTTGGAGATCCTGACATGGTCTCCTTTTCTAAAAGAGGTGACCTCCTTTCTTGCCCCCAGCTCATCCCCGTAAAGCCTTTTCCACACCCTCAGAGCATTTGTGGTATTCACATCTACAGGGTTGGTGTGTATGGACCTGTGGTAACTGTGATTATAGCTCTTGAAGAGCTGAGGCAGGACATCAATATAGTGAAAGGTGTTGCGAGCTGTGAAATACCACCACATCTTTGATTTTAAAGTTCTGTTAAACCACTCCACCACCCCTGCCTTGACATGGTTATTGGTTACAAAGTGGTACACCCCATGTGTGTAAGCAGTTTTTGGAATGTCTTATTTAAAAATTCTTTCCCCTGATCTGTTTGTAATTTTTTGGGTATCCACCCTTCCCTGAAAATGGCTGCAAAGGCCTTAGCCACTTCACCACCCATCTTGTCTTTCAGGCCTAAGACCCAGGCATACTTAGATAGGCTGTCCATGACGGTCAAGATGTACTTGATACCCCCATTATGCTTAGGGAAATGTTGCATATCTACCAAATCAGCCTGCCATTGAGCATCCAAACCCAACACAATTGTTTTGTTTCTTTTAAAATGCTTGTGTGCAGGCTTGTGAAGGGTATATGCATCCTGATCCGAAAACCATGAAATCACTTCTTTCTTAGACAAGGTTTTGCTCTGCTTTTTATCAGCCTGAAAAAGAGGATTCACCCCTCCAAAACTTCCACTCTCTCCTGGAGTGTAATAGATCTCCCTTAGCAGCTCCTCATGTGCAGATATGCTTCCAGCATGTCCTGATAAAAAAACACCAATGACTTCCAGAGGCATTTCAAATAAAGTTTTTATTCTTCTGGTGTCGCTAGTTTCTTTTTACAGCAATCCATCTCGTCACCTCCTCTTAAACACTTGCAAAAGCAGGAAACACAAGATACTTTTACTCCCACTGGATCTCCCAACTTCAGGTTTTCAACAGGTTTACAACTCCTGTGTTTGTATTTTTTTTCCACATACTCTTTCCCTTCTCCCTCAGCCCCACGAATTCAGTGCAACTTACCACAGGGTCTTCAGCCTGTTGCATGTCCATGGGTTCATTGTCTGGCTCTGAGGTTTCAACTGATTTCTTTCCCGTATAGAGCCTTTTAACAAGATCAAAGGGGGTAGCACCCCAACTGATTGGTCAGATCTCTGCAATGAGGTAGGTTAGAACAATGAAACCTTCTCTGATTGGTTCAGCTTACACTCCTGAGTAGTTTGAACCCTCACATTACCCTCTTTCTGCAACTCATCCTACCCCAGAAACCTCACCCCATTGGACCCAGATTTCACAAAGACGGAGTGGACTAGGATGATGAAACCTATGCTGAATGGTTCACCTCACTCTGCTGAGCTCGTAGAGGGGTTACATGACCCAATCGCTGCAGTTCACCCTACTTTGAACCCCGCGCCATAAAGTTGCTCCGATCCTCACAAAACCCATACCTACTGGTCCATCTCACTCTCCTGAGTTCATAGATGCATTATACGGCCCTCTTCAAAGGACCTTGTGGGTTCAAGGAGGCTGGAACCTTTGGTTCCAGCCACCCTGACCCAAAAGCAGAGCCCCCCCAAAGTCAAGCATAAGGACCTTCCGGGTTATGGGGTCGGAAACCTTTGGTTCCTGCCTCCCTGACCTGGAAGTATTACCCCCTTCTGCATCACTTCCGTTTACCCACATCACTTCCGTCCCAAGGCAGGACTTCTGGCCCCAGGAAGCCGGGACTTCCACTGACGTAGAACCCCACATGACCTGTCAAACTGATAATGATCAGTTTGATGACTAGTGTCCCCCTTACTAGTGATCGGTTACAGGGGTGTCTCATGGGGGGGAGAGGCCCCCAACCCCAGGAAGAGGTTCCTCCCTCCCAGTGCCCTCTGCACCTCTTCCTGGGGGTGCCCCCCCACGAGACAGACCCAGGAATGGAAAGGACCCTTCTGGGGCATTCCACTCCAGTGTGTGTGTGTAGGGGATGGCTTCTGGGGGGCTGTGTGTATGGGGGGCTTCTGGGGCAGAAAGGGCCCCGCTGGGGCAGTCCATTCCACTCTGTTGTGGGAAATGGAAAAAACCCGGCTGTGGCTTTACACCCCAGTGTGTGGAGGGGGGCTGATGGGGTGGAAAGGGCCCTTCTGGGGCTTTCCACTCCATCGTGTGTGTATGTATGGGATGGGGGCAGGGGTGTCTCGGCCCCCACCCCCAGGAAGAGGTTCTTCCCTCCCAATGCCCTCTGCACCTCTTCCTAGGGGTGCCCCCCCCACTCATGAGACAGGTGTGGGAATGAAAAGGGCCCTGCTGGGGTGCTTCACTCCAGTGTGTGTGTGTGTGTATGTAGTAGGCACATGCACTGTGCATGCTACATACCCCACATGAATATGATGGGGTTCCCACAGAGGAACCCCAGTGGGGCTCTGAAAAAGCTCCTACAAGAGCTCTGTATAATAATAATATCACTAAAAAAATAACTTCTTGCCCGTTCTGGTGGAATGGTGTCGAAGGAGGTAATAAATCATTGTTAGCCGGAAGACATTGGACATATAAATTTGCATGGGAATGAAGTAGTAGAATCTTTACTACTTTTCCCTAATGGAGTGGTTGGACTGGAAAGTTGCCATGCTGTGGTTGCCTATGCTGCGCAACCCAAGGGCTGGTGCTGCGGGCTCATAAATGCCACCACTGACAGAATATAGGCTGATGTAATTGCCTGAATATTGTCAGAATGTACAGAGGCACAGGGGACTGAAGGTAGCAGATGTTATATCCAGGGGCTGGGCAATCATACATCATCAAGGGTATCACCCTCCATGAACTCAAGAAGGGGAAGGTTAGTCTTGACAAAGACCAACTCTTCCACAGTCCTCAGGTCCATCTTGGCATGATGTGGGCTGTTGATGTCTCCCGCCACACTGAATACCTGCTCTGATGATACACTCGTAGAAGGACACGAGATGTATCACAATGCTACCTTTGCAAGCGGGGGGCACAAGTGCATTTTCTGTGACCAGTAGGCCAAGGTGTCAGTGTCAGGAGGGCAGTTGGGCTCAGCAAGATATTGAGAGACATATGTCTCTGCCATATCCTGTTGCTCCTGTTCATTTCTGGCACCTCCCTCCTCTGCCGCCAAGTCCACCAGCCCAGAAAACAACAAGGTGGATCGACCCCCACTTGCAACCTCTGTAGAAACAGTAGTTGCCCCTTGCAGCAGGGGTGCCTGCACCGGGCAATACTTTTGCACCTCATTGATGAGCTCGACCCTGTAGCTCTTGAAGGATTTGATGAATGCGGCCCTGCTCTTCTTGACCCATTGGTTGAGTAGCGCGGTTAGGAAATGTGGCCGACTCGCTTTAAAAGATGTTGAAATTCATATTCAGCTCATTTACCAATTTCTTTGCGAACGCCCTCACAGGCCCACGCAGGTCAGTTCGCAAGAGCACAGCTCACATCCATCACCAAGGCATTCTGGTGGCTTGGGTTTTGAAAAGAAAAGAAAAAAAATTGACCTGTCACAACCTCAGATGGCACAAGATGGGTCACACAACACAACATGAGAACCCTGGCTGGCACAGCCACATTTTCCCCCCCTCCCCCATTGTCAGGGATTCAAAAGCTTCAGCAAGCAAGCAACATACATGCTGCTCCAACTTGACCTGGCAACTGGGGCACCCCTCACCCCAAAACAACAGATGGGTCACACAACACAACAAGACAACCCTGGCTGGCACAGCCACATTTCCCCCCTCCCAGGGCTTCAAAAGCTTCAGTAAGCAAGCAGCATGCATGCTCCTCCAACTTGGCCTGGTAACTGGGGCACCCCTCACCCCAAAACACCAGATGCTTGGGTCACACAACACAACACGACAACCCTGGCTGTCACAGTCACATTTCCCCCCTCACCCATTGTCAAGGTTTCAAAAGCCTCAGCAAGCCAAGAAGCATGCATGCTTCTCCAACTTGGCCTGGCAACTGGGGCACCCCTCACCCCAAAACACCAGCTAGGCAACACAACACAACAACCCTGGCTGGCACAGCCACATTTCCCCCCTCCCCCATTGTCAGGGCTTCAAAAGCCTCAGCAAGCAAGCAGCATGCATGCTCCTCCAACTTGACCTGGCAACTGGGGCACCCCTCACCCCAAAACACCAGATGGCACAAGATGGGTCACACAATACAACAATCCTGGCTGGCACACAGCCACATTTCCCCCTCCCCTGTTGGGGCTTCAAAAGCCTCTGCCACCCCAGGCGTTTGTTGCTTGCTTGCTTGCTTGCTATGTCCTGGCCACATGGCATGCATGCAGCTNGCAACTGGGGCACCACTCACCCCAAAACACCAGATGAGTCACACAACAGAACATGACAACCCTGACTGGCACAGTTACATTTCCCCCCTCACCCATTGGGGCTTCAAAAGCCTCTGCCACCCCAGGTGCTTGTTTCTTGCTTTGCTTGCCATGGCCTGGCCACATGGCATACATGCATGCAGCTCCCCCATCCCCCCAGGATCCCAAGGGACTAGGTCCCCATTCCACTGTTTTTCCCTTCCCTTTCTAAGGGGCACCAGGGGGTCCTGTAACTATTAATTCATTCCCATAAAAGCCCAAAGTTACCTATAACTTAACTTTACTTACCAACAGTTGCACGCTCGCATGCCTCCAGCAGCCTTGGAGATCCCAAACCTGCTGTAGAATGGCTTCCCAAGCCCAAGGTCCAGAAGGGAAAAAAAAACCCTACATTACTATTGGCCACTCCAGCCAGCCAAATGCCCACCCATTAGTCACATCCCTACCCCCTCTAAAATCTTAGGAAGGAACTTTCAGGATTGGATGCCTTTTTTGATTTTCAGAAAAGCAACCAATCCAAGGCAGGGTTTAAAAAAGCGCCAAATGTAACACTTTGCACCACAGGGAGGGTGCAAATATAACATTTTGCACAAACGAACAAAAAAACAGTGCCCAACTGCCAAAGTCATTTTAAAAAACAGATCCAAGACCAATGCAAAAAACATGGTCAGGAGTACCGAATCTCAGATTTAAAACTGGTACCACTAAATACCAGCAATGTCGGATCTCATTGGATCCGGAATTTCCATCCCTAACAGCAACAACTACAACTACACTAGGTGTAAATCTGGTATAGTTAAGTGAGTTAGAGACTAGGTGCCTTCAGTTGTTAGTCAGTCTTTTGAAATATATCTTAGTATTTATTAATATAGTTTTTATGTTTCTAAAACTGTCTCACAAAAATGTTGCTGAACAAGAGTATAAAACAGATATCCACAAACAGCTGCCTCAAAAGCTTAATTGTAAGGAAGAATAGCTGAGTTGTTAGGGAGCCAATCTGGGACTCAGGAAACTCAAATTCAATTCTTGAACAGTATGGCCTACAAAAGAGATTATGGAACCAGTCCAGGGTGTGCACAATAGTGTTGAAGCAAGAGCAAGTGTTCCCTTACCATTGGGAAATACCTACCTTTGGGGAGTGCATGCAACTGCCCATTGGTATTTCCTCATCAGTCAGAGGTTCCACAATTCCACCATTGTGAGATCAGTGCCTGCAGTTTTCCATAATTTTTTTCACCTTTTTTGCCAATTTCCAATGTTTTCATCAATTTTTGGGGGTTTCAGTAAATGTGTCACTTTTTGTCATTTTATGATACTTCATGGCACTTTCCATCAATTTTATGCCAGAACTCTATGAACCATAGTGTTAGCCCCCCTTCATTCATTTTGTGTTAGGGATGGGGCAGTGAGAGTCCCCTCTATCTGGGGTTTCCAAGTCAATGAACAATTGCAATTGATTCAACTAGCGAAATATTGAAAAAATGCTGGAAAATAGCAAAAAACTGGAATTGGGAGCAGTAAGCAAGGGGCATCAGATTGTGGAGGCACTGTCTGGTCGATATTTCTGGGATGAGTTTCAGGAAGTGACGCCGACTGATGTGGTGAATGTCCTGGGGTCTGTTAGAGTCACTAGTTGTGAACTAGATCTGTGCCCATCCTGGTTGGTGAAAGCCTCCAGGGAGATTTGGAGACGGTGCTGGCGAGGATAGTGAACGCATACCTTTGGCAGGGAAGATTGTCACCCAGTCTCAAGGAGACAGTGGTGCGCCCCCTGCTGAAGAAGCCATCTTTGGATGTGGATGCACTCGACAGCTACCTACCTGTCTCTAACCTTCCCTTTTTAGGGAAGGTTATTGAACGGGCAGTGGCACTGCATCTCCAGGCACATTTGGACAGCATCGGTTTCCTGGACCCTTTTCAATCTGGGTTCCGCCCTGGCTATGGTACGGAGACAGCGTTGGTGGCCTTGGTGGATGATCTCCACCGGGAGATGGACGCAGGATGTTCAACATTCTTGATCCTGCTAGATCTCTCAGCCGCATTTGACACCGTGGACCTTGGGCTGCTGCTGAGACAGCTGTGAGAGGTCTGGATGGGACTGTCCTAGGGAGGTTCCTTGGCATGGGCGAACGTGGTTCGGATGTTCGGACCGAACTCAGTCTGTTCGGACGTCCGAACTGAACCTCCAAACTGAACTCTCGAATGACCGAACAGTTCGGTTGTGTTCAGATGAGTTCAGGGGCAGGAAAAACATTTTTCCAAGGGGAAAAAAGTAAGTTTTGGTTTCGGTTAAGTTTCAGTTTCGATAGTGCTATTTTTGACTGTTCGGCCATGTTCGGTCAACCCAAACTCGGCTGAACCGAACCATTGAACCCGAAACTTGGGTTTCGATCCGAATGACCAAACAGCCGAACATCTGAAATGCATTCTGTTTGCCCATCCCTAGTGGTTCCGCTCATTCCTTCCAGGGACAAGCCAGTGGGTGGTGCTGGGGGCTGAAACATCAAGCCCCCGGGCCTTGACCTGTGGTGTTCCGCAGAGTTCGATCTTGTTTCTGCTATTATTTAATGTATATATGCAGCCCCTGGGGGAGATCATGAGAAGGTTCGGGTGCGATGTCACCAATATCATGACGATAGTCAGCTGTACCTCTCGTTGTCAACTGACCCAGGTCCTGCTGTCCCATTACTTTCCCAATGTTTGGAGGCTGTGGCAGATTGGATGCGGCAGAACAGACTGAAGCTCAATCCTGATAAGATGGAGGTGATGGTGGTGGGTAGGGCGAGGGAGGTACTGGCTCCCCTGGTAGGGGGGGGTCCTCCCTCCTGTAGCCCAGCAGGTTCAGAGTCTTGGGGTGGTGTTGAACTCGGGGCTCCGGTTGGATCGGCAGGTAGAGATGGTGGCTAAGGCCGCCTTCCACCATCTGTATCTGGTACGGAGACTGTGTCCATACATTTCCATGCCCGATCTGGCCACTCTCATTCATGCCTTCATCACCTCAAGGCTAGACTACTGGAATGTGCTGTACATGGGGCTTCCCTTGTTTCTGGTTTGGAGGCTGCAGCTGGTGCAGAATGCGGCGGCCCATCTCCTTTTGGGGATAGGAAGGCAGGAGCGCATAACACCTGTGCTCCGTACTCTGCACTGGCTGCCTATAATGTACCGAACCCGATTCAAGGTGCTAGTGTTGATCTATAAAGCCCTACATGGTCTGGGCTCCTCATACCCTGGGGACCACCTCACCCTCCGCATTACAGAGTGATCCTTGCGGTCCACCGGGGGCACTTTTATGGAGGTCCCCTGTGTAAAGCTGGGGGCCACAATGGAGAGGGTGTTCTTGGTGGCTGGGCCAAGGCTCTGGAATTCCCTCCCAGAGGAAGTCCATCTGGCTCCAGGTCTGTTGGTGTTTTGGCGAGCCTGCAAGACCTGGCTGTTCACCCAGGCCTTTGGAGGGGAGGGGAGGGTAAGGGGGGATTTTTGTAGAGTTTTTATGTTGAAGGGGTTTGTATTTTTAAAACATTGTTTTAATGAATTTTATTGTGTGTTTTTATTCTGTAAGCCACCCCGAGATGCTGTAGGCATGAGGGGGTGGCTAACAAATATTTATAAATAAATAAATAAATAAAATGAAATTGATTCAACTAGTAAAATATTGAAAAATTCTGGAAAAAAGTAAAAAACTGGAAAATGGAGAAAAATGGAAAAAAACTGGTAACTTACCTTGTTGTGTGGAGATGAATGGTCTGTTTCCAACAGAACAGCATTCACTACAGTTGCTTCAGGCCTACATTCACATGCACATCCCACAGGTAGTGAGCATGCACACCAATGGGAAGAACATGTATGCACGCATGTTATACACTTGCTGCAAGCATGTTCTGTGCTTGGTACACAAGTGCAACCTTTACGTGGCGTGTACACCTGGGATTGGGTCCTAGATAGGGGTGTGCAATTCATTTTTGTTATTATAACAAAAACAATTTTTTTCATTTTTGTTTTTGTTATTGTAATAACAAATATGAAAAATAATAACAAAAACAAAAACAAAAACAAATTTTCATTTTCAAATTTATGGGAAAAACTGAAAAATGTATTTCTGACTATACCCTTTTGTTTCTTATTCAACTCTGAATAATTTCAGATGTGACGGAGTCAGTACAGCCATCCTTTAGATGTGCCGGCCTGATTCCTACAGGGGACTGGGGAGGGGGTGGGACTGCGCAACGCAACGTGTGGCCACACAGCCCTAAACACCCCCCGTGCTTGCCTGGCCGGCTGCCCTCCAGGAGATGGGCAGGCACAGTAGCCAATCCGGCCGCTGTGCCTGATCCTGTCCCATGGTTGGGACCACGGTCTGGGCTGGCCGAAGGTAACAAACATTACTTTCGGCCTATTCCGGATTGTGGCCACCATGATCACAGTTGGGGCCCAGTTCCACCACGATTCTGGACCTCTGGCCACCCAGAAGTCCAGAATCGTGGTCAATGTAATTCCCACCAGAGATTCACTGGGGTGAACATCTGGCGGAACTCACATCAGAAGTTATGGGACAAACGGCCACTTCAGGGGATTCACTGTGGTTGGCCGTGGTCTCGTAACATCTGAAATTACCCTCTGATGAAACTTGGGGAGATTGTACCCCCAGTGGAGGGCACTATATGTACCAAAGTTCTGAAAGATTGGATAAAGGTAACTGATTTTATAAGCAATTGAATGTTGTGATTTTAAGAAAAGCTGCATACACATTCCTGGCTACAACTTCTTTATCTTCATCCAATTTGCATGAAACCTGGAAAGATTATGATCCTTTCCAAGATTACCAATCCTGACAAATTTAAGAAAGATTGGATAAAGGTTCTTGATGTTATAAGCCATTAATTTGAAAAGGCATTTCTGGCTGTAACATTTTTATATTCCATCCTGTTTACAAGACATTTGGCAGGAATGCTTTAGCAGGAGGGCTGCTTTAGCAGGAGGGGCAGGGTATAAATCTATTAAATAAATAAATAAATAAATAAAAATAAAGGAATGTATCCCACAATAAATCCCTGGAATAAGCTCATTCTCTGCATATGCTGTGCAGGCTTATAAAATTGGGACCTTTTATCATATCTTTCCAATTTTTAGCAGATATGATCCTGAAGGTATGAAATACAGCCCTGTCAAATTTCATGTACACTGGTTGGACTATAAAGATGTTAAAGTCAGATATACATTTATAAGTTAATTGCTTATACCACCAGGACCCTTTTCCAATCCTTCTGAACGTTTTCATAGATGGTAAACATGAGAAGGGATATAAATGTGTCAAGTTTTATCTACGTTAGATGAGCAACAATGAGGTTACAGTCAGGCTTGTATATGCATATTTTTGCAAAATAACATAATTCAACTGTTTATAAAATGAATTCCTTTATCCAATATTTCTGAAATTTGGTACACATAATGCCTTCAAGTGGAGGTACAATTGTCAATGTTTAATCCAAATATTCTGAAAAACAAAAACGTTACACCAAAACCAGGACAGGTCTCCATGAGCACATTACACCTGTGCTCTATTCTCTGCACTGGCTGCCTATTGTCTTCTGGACCCAATTCAAGGTGCTGGTAATGACCTTTAAAGCCCTAAATGTCCTGGGCTCTGCTTACCTGCAGGACCTCCTGAGGCCCCAGGTTGTATCACAGCCCCTGTGGTTGTCCAGAGACATCTGAGTCAAAGTCCCCCGGGTTACCTGGATGGTGGTGATGGGGAGGACTTTCTCAGTGACTGAACCTAGAATGTGGAACTCCCTCCCGATGGAGGCCCGCCTGGCCCCAGACCTCCCCTTTTTCCAAAGACAGTGCAAGACATGGCTGTTCCACCGGGCTTTTGGAGACGGAGGTGGGTAGGGTGGGGGTTTCTTTTGCCCTTTCATTATGTTTTTAGTATTTTTAATGAATTTTATATTGTTTGTGGATGCTTTATATGATGGTGTTTTATTGTTATGGTCTGTGGGTATTGTGAGCTCCCCAACCCGCTCTGTGAAAAGGAGGGTGTGGGGTTAATATACCAATGAAATAAATAAATAAATAAATAAATAAAAGGTTCAATTTGAACCAATAGAAATCAAAAACAAAAGAATATACAAAAACAAAATTTTAATATTTGCGAAAACGAAGATGGATAATTTAAATAACAAAAATGAAAAACTAAAACAAACAGCAACATGGGTCCCTGGTGCACATCTCTAGTCCTAGGTTGTTTGGAGACCCAGAGGTACACAGTCTAGTTTCTGTTAACCATTGAGACTCTATGATTATATGGTATCTTCCTCTATGGATAATTTGCATATTCCCAACTGCCATAGAACAATTCCACTACTTACAGTTTTTATTTAGATATTAGTCCTATTTGGCAACAGGAAATCACTAGAATTCAGAGAAGATACAGTCCCCTTATATTCTGGCATGCTTCATGCTATAAAGAATGGCAGAGGGATGGATAAGGGTAGGCCTGAAATGAGAGCAGACCTGTCAGGAAATACCAACCTTTTGAGAGCAAGGAAGAAATCTATGGACTTTTTTATGTTTTCTGTGATTTTCTACAATTTTCCATCATTTTGGTAATTTCCCAGAGTTTCTGGTAATTTTTGGTAATTTTCGGTATTACCAACAATACTGGAAATTACAAAAAAATACCAATACGACCAAAAGTCACCCGAAACTACTGGAAATTATCAGAAATTACCAAAATGGCAGAAAATAATGGAAAACCATGAAAAATATTGAAAATAGATTTCCTCCTCACACAAATGTCAGAAACAACACTCTTGGAGATTTTTTGTTTGAGCTTTAAAGAGCATTTAGAGGATGACTTTTGTAGTGGAACTTATCTGGGGGAATAGCTCCAATGACAGGATATGAAACTTTGAGAGCAATTTTGTGGCAGGAGATCAGTGCAATGCTGCCACAACAGGCAGAGAGAACGAGTCCATAAATTGATAAAATTTATGAGAATCCCAGATTAAACAATGTATGTCTATATAAAATACTACTTGAAGGGGTGAAAGAGTACCAGTGCTGCATAGGCTTTATGCAGGATGGTCTCTCTCTCTCTCTCTCTCCCTCTCTCTCTCCCCCCTCCCTCCTCTTAAAAAAAGAATAGTTACAGTCCAGTTAAGAATAATTTGTGTTTTAGCAGAGTCATTAATGACTCTTTCATGTCCAGAGATATAAAGTATTTTATTAGTCCACTCTCCTAGAGGAATTAACATTATGAGTGAACTCTTACTGCAGATTTGCCACTATACAACAAGATGAGTGAAAACAACCTCAAGAAAAAGAGCATAGATTAATTCTAAGTGTCTGTTCCTAGAAAATAGATAGCTGAGATAGCCTTAGATCTAGATAAATTGGGGTTCTCTCCAGTGGCGGTGTCAGTCTGTGGGAACCTGGGGCACTGCCCTACTGGCCGCTCCATGCCCGCAAATCTACAGAGAGAGAGAGAGAGCCGGGTAGTAGTTACCTTTAAATCCCAAGTTTCCCAGGCTTCCGGCAGCACTACGGTGCAGTTCAGAGCCCCGGTGCAGCTGTCTCAGTCGCGCCATGGCTCCGAACCTCCAGGTTGGATGATTGTGCATGTGCTAGTGTGTTGCTTGGCTCTGTGCATGTGCAATCATCTATTCAAGTTTTCAACTCTGAAGCCTTCAGGTGAATGTTGCATGGTGAACGGGAGGGACTGGGAGGCGGGGCTGCGGTGGGGATTATTACGCTGCACCACTAATGAAAAAAAACAATAACAAGAGTCCACAGCTGACAGAGCCCTGAAAGGGCAAACTTTTAAGCAATGCGTACTGGGCGGCTAGGGGTGCCATCCAGCGCATGTACTGGGAACGCATGCCAGCCGCTGGGGCAGGCTTTCATGCAGGCTAATGGCTCACAAAACCCGCATAGCAAATTGTAATTGGGGCTGTAGCCCTTGGTGCCTGGGGGGAGGGGTAGTGGACTCAGATTCAGGGGAGGGGAGCATAGCATGCTGCATGCCTCTGTGTTGTGTGTCTGACATGCATGGAGTGGACGTGATTGGCCGGTTGAACGGGGGGGAGTGCTTGTGTGACTGTTGATTTTTAAAAATTTTCAGAGTGTCTCTGTGCAGGCTTTTCCTCTCATGTGGTGATGAAAGGATGGGGACTGCCTGCCGCAGAGACTGAGTGAGAGAGAGACTGAGCATATATAAGTTGATTCCAGGTGCCATTTTATCGCTCTTTGACTGTTTCTGAGAGTGTGATTGGTTGCTCTTCTGAGAGTGAGTTTTGCAGTTGGCCATTCCGACTAAAATTGAATCTTTTTCACACCACTGTTAGTGTTAGATTAGATTATCTGATTTGTTTAGTATTTTATTAATTTTAATAATAATAATAATCATCATTTCAAGGAAGCTAGTTAGGTAGTGTAGTGTGCCATGCCACCCACTTGGCCCATCATCGTTGAAGCCCAGGCCAGCATCATCTTGCCCTTGCTTGAGTGGGGAAGAAGATGCTGCTCAGCCTGCCCTGTAGACTCAGTCCTGCTGCTGGTAAGTACATTGGGGAGTCGGGGACCCATCTGGGGCTTTGGCTTTGCTTTGTGGGGGAGGGAACCATGGGCAGGGGGAGGAGGAACTTGTCTTGGGAGGAGGGAGGGGGATGTTATAATAGTGATCACTGATTTGTTTGAATTATGAATTTAATTGTGATTTTTAAATAAATTTTATTTACTTATGAATTATGGGGTGCACTGGGAGTGGGGGGGATTTGAGTCTGGTTGGGCAATGGAGTATGTGTAGTGTTGCCAAATTGCCACAGATGCAAATTCTAAGAGGGCACTTATGAAATATGCAGATAGCAGGGCTTCATTGGAACCAATGTAGCCCTGCAACCTGCATATCTCATAAGTTCCCTCTTAGAATTTGCATCTGTGGCAACCCGAAGTGGGGGGAGTGGGTGCACTGAGATACCTGGGGGAGGGGGGACACGTGGAGTCTTGCTTGGGGTGGACTGGAGGGGCCTGTGTGAGCTTGGACAACAGGCATTTTGTTGGTGCTGATGCTGGTCTGCTGGAGGCGCCTGGTTTGGTGGCATGGAGCCCCAAAAGGTGCCAACCAACTGTTAAAAACAAGCATTCTCTGAGCATGGGCAGGCATTTGGAGCTGTGGGTGGTAGCAATGGTGGTCTGTAGGGACCCAGGTAGCTTGAAATGGTGCACCCAAAGAATCCAAACTGTTAAAAACAGTCCTGCTCTGAGCATGGGCAGGCATTTGGTACTGTGGTTGCTAGGAATGGTGGTCTGCAGGGGCCTAGGTTTCTTGAAATGGTGTCCTGAAAGGATCCAAACTGTTAAAAACAGGCCTGGTCTGAGTACGGGCTGAGTGGTTGCTAGGAATGGTGGTCTGCAGGGGCCTAGGTTTCTTGAAATGGTGTCCTGAAAGGATCCAAACTGTTAAAAACAGGCCTGCTGTGTGTGTGCATGGGCTTTTCTGGCAGTGGAGCCCCTGGCCTATGGGGGTCAAACTGAGAGATTGTGCTTGGCAACTGGCTAGGCATTTTGTAACTTGGAACTCAAGATGCTGGTTTGATGCAGGGTCAAGGGGGCTTTGCTGGCAGTGGAGCCCTCAGCCCATGGGGGCCAAACTGAGAGATTGTGCTTGGCAAGGCATCTTGTAACTTGGAGCTCATTCTGGTTTGCTGCAGGGCCAAGGGGGCTCTGTTGGCAGTGAAACCCCTGGCCCATGGGGACCACACCAAGAGATTGTGTTTGGCAAGGTGTTTTGCAACTTGGAGCTCAAGATGTTGGTTTGCTGCAAGGCCAAGAGGGCTCTGCTAGCAGTGGAGCCCCTGGCCCATGGGAGCCAAACAGAGATTATGCTTGGCAAGGCATTTTGTAACTTGGAGATCAAGATGCTGGTTTGCTGCAGGGTGGGGGCCTGCTGTGCCACTGTGCCTTACCACAGTATTTGACAAAGCACCCTTACCCAATAAAATCACAGACATAACACATCCAGCACTTCATTGAACCCAGTAGCAGCAAGCAGTGACCTTCTCCAAAAGCTCAGATTTAGGAAACTAAGTGAGGCAAGAGCCCCAGCCTGTTTCCCCCAAACCCTGGTCCCCCCTGTGATTTGTGATCTCAGGTGTGTTCAAAAAGCTGGAAATGTGACAAATTTGGGGTTTTGAGATCCAGAAATGCAACTGTTTGTCCTGTGATCTCAGGTGTGTTACTAGCAATGCTGGTTTGTTGCGGCCTGGTTTAGTACAGTAACCTTGCATTTCTGTACCATTTCTCTGCAGTACCTTGGAGTTAGAGGACAGACCTCTGTGTCTATCTCTCATGTCTGTGCTATTCTTGCGGATTGCATTTTCATTGTGTTTGTATCCTGATCCAAAGTATGGCAGAAGTGATCTGGATCAGTGGTGATGCCTACATTCACCATTTGGAGCAGTTTGTCCATGAAGAGGGGCTTACCTTTTCCTCAGGCAGCCAGAATTATGACATCTGGTGGTTCAGAAGAGGAGGCATGAGATGGCATGAGAACATTCCAACATTGGATAGGATTCAGAGGAGATGTGATGTTCCAACTCCAACGGGTATCGTGATCCACTGTGGTGGAAATGATGTGGGCGACCTCACCAGTGTAGAGTTGGCGATTGCCATGAGATGTGATCAGCGCCATATCATCCACTCCTTTCCAAGGAGCAACGTCTTGGTGTCAGATTTAATTGAAAGATCAGTCAATAGGAATGCAAGGCCACGCCTGACTGACTCTGCTGCGCTTCTTCAGTTGAGGAAATTGATGAGAAATGTGAACAGACTAGTGGATGCTTTTCTGCATCATGAAAGGAGGGCTACTACAATCTGGCATAGGTTCTCGAGACATCAGCTATCCCTGTACGATATAGATGGAGTTCATCTATCAAGAGCGGGACAGTTACGTTTCTTTCAAGCACTCCGAGAAAGCCTTAGTCAACACATTTGAACACTTTAGCACTGTACACATACTATGTAAGTTAATGGAGGCTTGAATTGATTGTCTCTGGTGGTTTTCTCTTGTCCCCCAAAAGACCAAGTGTAGGGTAAATATTAAAAAAAAGGTTCCTAAATAAAGTATTCAATAAATTGGTTTTTTTTACTGTCTCGGTTAACTTTTGCATGGGACAGTGGATTACATAGAAAGGATTGGTTTGCATATGTATAATTAACTAATTTTTTTCTTTACACATTAAGACATATCTTTAAGGTGAGGGACAAAAGGCAAGGTTGGGGAGGAATGTTAATATCTTCGAGAGAGTGCTGCTAGTGTCAAATCACCATCTTTTTTTGTTTTTTTGTTTTAAAGAGCCTACACTTCAAAAATGAATACCGTGGATGCTCTTCTCGCAAAGCTATTCACCACGCTGACTTATAAAGAGAAACTGCAGATCAAAGACATGGGACCCCACCGTCCAGAACTGAAAATCGAACAAGCTGCACAGGACAGAGGGAAAGGCTATACACACAGGTTCTACACATCCTGGTACGAGAAGTTCTGGTGGCTATGTGGCAGTGTTTCAAAGAAGTTGTTGTTCTGTTTTCCTTGCCTGCTGTTTGGTGGTGATGCAGCATGAACAAAGACGGGTGTCAAGGACATTAAGCACCTGTCTGAGAAGGCAAAGAAGCATGAATCTTGTAAAAGACACCTTGACAACTGCCTCAACCTATCACAGTTGGGAAAATCAAACATCGCCGAGAGACTCAATGAAGACGACCGTGTGTCTGTAAGGAAACATAACGAGGATGTGGATTGAAATAGATACATCCTCTTCAGAATAATAGACTACATAAAGTTCTGCAGTGCCTTTAAATAGCACCAATTCAATAGCGTGGACATGATAAAAGTGAGGGATCTGTGAACCCAGGTTTTTTTGAGGTGCAATAGATTTACTTGCCACAGTTGAAAGTACACTACAGCAACATTTGAAGACCGCAACTGTCTTCAAGGGGACTTAGAAAACAGTGCAGAATGAACTCCTGGACTGAATGCTGCAAATTGCTTGTGACCACATAATTACTGAAATTAAAAATGCCGATTTTGTGGCTATCGAAGCTGATGACACCACTGATGTCTCAACTGTCTGCCAGTCTGTCATGATTTTCTGCTACACAAATGGCAGGGGTTCAACCGTGGAACATTTTTTCAGCTTCACACACTTGACAGACTCCTGTGTACAAACAATCACTGAGTCCTTGCTTCAAAACCTCAGTGGTGTTCTCCCAAGGGACTCTGACAAACAGAAACTCATTGCTCAGAGCTACGATGGAGCAAGCGTGATGCATGGAGAGCATGGTGGACTCCAGAGGAAGATAAGGGATGTATACCTGAATGCACACTTTATTCACTGTTTTTCCCATCAACTGAACCTTATTGTGCAGCAAGCCGTATTCCAAATAAGACAAGTAAGGATTTTCTTTCAAATTCTGTCTGGTATCCCTGCTTTGTTCAGTTCGTCTCCAAACAGTACTGAAGTTCTGGATGCAGTGGTGGAGAGAAGGTGCCCCAAAGTAGCTAAAACATGCTGGAACTTCAGTGTGTGGACAGTGGATGTCATCTATGAGCACAGAGAGGACATAGTTGAGTGCTTTGAACAAATATGATTAGATAGTCGGGATGCCAAGACTAATATTGAGGCCAGGTTGTACATGACCATGTTGGAATGTGACGGGGAGTTCCTCTACTTCTTGTCCTTGTTCCACAGATTCATGCTGCACGTGGACATACTTTACAAGGAGCTCCAAAAAAACCACATTGACTCTGTATACTACTGACTTCATAAGAGCCATTGATAAAGTGAGCGACTCCATCGGAACTCTGTGCCCAAAGCTGCTGGAGAACTCTCAGATGCGCAGAAGTGCACCTAGCATGGACGCACTAGAGCAGATCGCTGTGGAAGTGTGCAATATTATAATCTCTCATGAATTTGACAGATTTCAGTTCATGAAACATCCAGAGAGTGCAACTTTGATTTATGGGACTTTGTTTCAAAGGCACAGTGAATGCTTTACCATCCAAGCATTTAATGCCACAACGCAAGCCTACCCAATGCTGGAGTGAGACCAACTGAGGCGTGAGCTTGGGACTTTGTATGACAGGTCAGAATTCCATTGTGCCAAAGATGCCTCTGCACTACTTGCTGTGTTGACCGAGGACAACTTGGAAAAATCTTTCTCAGAAGTGGTTAAACTGCAGAAGATTGTCATGACAATGCCTCTCACAACTGTTTAAGCGGAACGAAGCTTCTCAGCTCTAAAAAGAATTAAAACCTTTCTGAGAAGTACGATGACAGAGGACCATCTGAATGCTCTTGCAATGGTGTCTATTGAGCAAGCCATGGTCAAGGACATTCCAGACTTCAACAATAAAACAATAGATCTGTTTGCACTACGCAAGGAACGGTGAGCAAATTTCCAGTACAGGTGCTGAACAGACCTGAAGATGATCTATTCTGGACATTAACCCACAATCAGAAGACCTGTGTTGCATCCATCCAGCTCCAGCCTGCATGGTCTTTGTCCTGATTAGGGACACCCATGCCAACGTGGATGGTGCCCCCAAGTTATGCTTCTTGGCCTTCTTCGCGGACAAAACACAGAGAGGAAGACCCTACAGAACCACCACCATGAATAAACCCAGCACCCAAAGAGCACCACGACAGTGACGACACACAAGGCGGAGGGAGGCATTTCGGGCAGCTGCTAGTGTGAGGATGAGAGCCAACAGAGGACATCTCATGGTAAAGATAAGTATGCTTCCTTCTTAAGTTAAAAAAGTTTAGTTTAAAAGTACAGTTAAACTATAAACAGTTTAAACAGTTAAACAGTTTAGAGTTTAACACTAGTTAGAGTTCTTTAAAATTGTTGTTCCTAATTTAGTTTAGAAGCAGTTTAGAAATGTGTTAGAATTTAGAAAACTTTTGGTCCTAATGTAGTTTAGAAGTAGAAGTAGTTTAGTAGTATGCACTAGCACTTTGTTGCTCACTCTGTGTCCCCACCCTGGCCGTGGGTCTGGCCCCAAGGAGAGGTACAGTGGCCATTCATTGGGAGAGGGTGGAACCTCTCCTTGGGGACAGGGGCACGCACGCGGCTAGGGCAGGGACACAGAGCCACAAAGTCCATAGGAAAAAAAGGATAAATAGTTAAACACTTGTTAGGGTTCTTTAAAATTGTTAGTGCTAATGTAGTTTAGAAGTAACTAGTTATTAAGAGTAGGTGGCTTTGGGCCTGCCGCCAAAGAGACGTACAGTGGGCATTCATTGGGAGAGGGTGAATCTCTACTTGGGGGCAGGGGCATGCCCACAGCTGGGGCAGGGACACAGAGACACGAAGTCCATAGGAAAAAAAGGATAAATAGTTAAACACTTGTTAGGGTTCTTTAAAATTGTTAGTGCTAATGTAGTTTAGAAGTAGTAGTTATTAAAAGTAGGTGGCTTTGGGTCTGCCCCTGCTCCCAAGGAGAGGTACAGTGGGCATTCATTGGGAGAGGGTGGAACCTCTCCTTGGGGGCAGGAGCATGCCCATGGCTGGGGGACACCCTAAAGTCTTAGGGCACACCCAACAAATCATGTGGGCTCCAGAACCACAGTCACAGAGGCCTCTACACCAACTGGGCCCACCACCACTGTGCTTCCAGAGTCAGTGTTTGACTTTAGGAGGTACAGGGCTTCTATAGGTCCAATGAAGCCTGAAGTCACATTGTGTCTAGAGGGCTCAACAAGACCAGCTGTGGGACATGAACAGTGAATGGACTGGGAGCCTACCCTAGAAAACTACAGCCAGCCAAGGACAGCATGACAATGAAAAGTGTTCAGGATAATGGTAAGTGACAGTATGGGGACTGTGAGGGTCCTGGACCTCTTCTTTGGGGGAAAGGTCCACAAAGAAGCAAAATTAAAAATGTCATTCAAAATGCAAATATCTAAATTAATTTGCTTCTTTTTTCTATCTAGTTTTTCTGAGATCTGGCATGATTCCACACCTCGCCTCGCTCTCCTTGTGAATATAGGAGAAAGTAGGTAGGTAGGAGTGCAACAGAAAAGAAGGCTGCAGACAACAAGAAAACCCTTTCCCCCTGTCCCCCACTGAACCAATCTCTTCCCCCTTCCTCTTCTCATGCTCCAAAACCAAACCCTTTCCCTCCTACTTCTCCTCTGTCCTGTCTTTCTCTTCCCTTTCATTCTCTTCTGATTTGGCTTGTCACAGAACAGGGAGCTAACTCAGTCCTCCCAAGTTATCCAAGTCAGAAGGAAGGCTTGTCCAAAAGCCTACACCTTCAGAAGACTACTGGGGGTCAAGGATGCCATGAAAATCGAGGATTCAAGGATTCAGGATAAAGGTAGGCGATGGCAACATGATCTATTTTTTTTAACCTACTATGGTTAATTTGGACCCGGTGGGAAAGAGAGCATATAGGACCCCAGTAAGAGGCTCTACTAGTCCCCAGTGGCAGTGCTTCACACACCAGCGCCCCAGCATTAAGTAATGTAATGACCATTCAATGTTAACCCTGGGAACTGCTTGCTGCTGGGTTATGCAACGCCACTGGCCCACTATTGCCCTGGCTCTGCCCACCGTTGCCCTGGCTCTGCCCACCAATGCCCTGGCTCTGCCCCTAGGCTCACTGGCCCGCTGACAGCTTCACTGCTGGCAGGACGGCCAGCCTTACTGCTCCTCCAACCTCAAAACCTACCAGCCGCCCCTGGTTCTCTCAGGGAGAGTCCTGTATTATATTCCTGAGTGTTTAGACAATTCATAGGCACTTCCAGGGACACAGATATGCTACTTGCTTGTAGTTCCTTTTAAAAGGGTAGCTTCAGAATAAAATCTTCATTTTAAAGCCATCAACAAAAGAAGAAACCCCTACGCATTCTCTGAAATCTAACAATCATTAGCATTCAAATCTCCCGCTGAAAAATGTGCTCTCTCATCAATGATTGGTACTGCCACTTTGTGATCATCTCCATTTGTATGTTGGGTTTTAATAGACATGATGGTGGCCGCTTTGGCTCGCTATGGCCAAGAACCACTGGCACATGTGTTAATGTGCTGCTAAATGTGGGCCCACTTCTGACCTTGGACTGGTAGGTGGCTAGCCTGGGATATGCCCTGGGCCTGATCTCAGGCAATGATGCTGGGCTAAGGACCACCCAAGTGGGCCAACGTGGGTCAGAGTGAGCCAGCCTGTTTTTTCAGCACTGCCACCCACATCAAGGGGTGGAGACTGATATGGCTGTGCACCATTAGCTGGTCACCATGTCTGCATTCCATGGTGGGGAGTGGGGCTCTGGCAGCAGACCAGGGGTTGGGGTGGTGCTGGCTGCTTGCGCATTTGCTGTGGTCCCACCCTGGGTCATGAAGGCAGTGGGACACAGGTCTGAAGCAAGAACAGGTGCTTTCATTCCATCAGCAAATCCTGACCTTTCAGGAGTGAAGAGGAAACCTGATATTTTCTACTATTTTTTCCATTTTGTTACTTTCCAGTAATTTTCTGGTAGTTTCCAGTAATTTCTGGTAATTTTCAGTAGTTTCCAGTATTACCAATAATACAGGAAAATCCCCCCAGATACCGATAATACCAGAAATAACTAGAAATTACTGGAAAATACCAAAATGTTGGAAAACAGCAGAAAAATTGCAAAAAAATTATCAAAAATGCTGGTAGATTTCATCTTTTCACGAATGAAAGCAAAAGAGCTGCTTCCATTGGAAACAGTACTTGCAGAGATTTTTGGTCTCAGCTGTAGTGGGACAGCTGTCCCAGTGGCAGGCATGTTTATTTCATGCTGGTCATCGACCTGGATAGTGACTGCTATGGTTGTGTGCCCTTGGCCAGACTGGGGAGCTACCTCACCACCTGCACATTTTTGTATACCCTTTGTAGCAGGACTCTTTTGTTAATTCAGTTACCAAACGTGATGGATGCCATGCACCTCTCTCACCACACAGGAGATATGGGAATAAATTGCCCCTATCAACGACCCAGTAATATAACTTTGAACATTATGATAACGAGCACTGTGTCTGACAAAGAAACAAAGAAACTTATATTTCTTGAGACTCAATAGGATTTCAGAAATGTTTATCAAGAGGAGGTCTAAAGTTTTCTATGAGTTCTACTGAGAAAATTGGATGTAGTAATTAGGTTTTGGAATTCATGGTTTGAATCAGCAAGACCAGTTTGATAGAGCAACAGGTACTTAGAATTTTTTTAATAAAATGTCAGGTCATTTCTGTGTCTGCTTTTTTCTTTTTTAGTAGATACCGTTAAAAACAAATTAAGGACATTAGAACACTGTTTACCTTGCCAAGAATAAATGTCAAAGTCATATCTTAAGAAAGAACACCAAACTTTTTATTAAAGACTAACTACCAAAATGCAAATTAATATCATCTACAGAGAAATATCAGAAAATTGCCTTTAGGAAGACAAATATGAACTTAAAGGTTGATGACTCATTCATATATATTTTATGTTTATAATATATTGGCACAAAGAGCTTCCATTTTGTTTTTGTAAAGACTGGAAAATTGCAACAATTGAACTTACTACATGATTCATTATTTCGTGAACTTTGCTAGGATATAGCTTCAGTATTTAATTTTCTTGTCTTCCCTCTTACTCCAAACACAAACCACATAGTTTGGAGACCACACCCCACCACGACTCAGTCAATGGAGCAGGAGCTGTGCCTGCTCCATCCTCCGGGTCATGGGGTGTGTGGGCTTGGGGGGTCATATCTGCCTGGGTTGTGCCTTTGCTGCATGCAGCACATGCGCATGCATTCTGGCATCTGCAGGAAGCATATGTGGATCATAGGATTGCATGTATAATGTTATAAATATAAATGCTTGTGTAACTCCCCTTCTTTGAGGGGCATTCCTAGGTTTGGGAGGGGAAGAAAGTCTTTTCAACCCCTTACAGCCCATCCACAACTTCCCTCCCCAATGCTCCATCCAACCCAGTGTCCTGTCTCTGACAGTGTCAAATCCACCCCAACCCTGCATCCCACCCTGCAACAGACTGTGTTTTCTTCCATCTGATGTCAACCCTGGGAACTCCTTGCTGCTGGGTTGTGCCAGTGTTTTCCTGTGCTTGGAGTTTATACGTTATTCATTTGAAGCTTGATGTGCATTTTAGACTGTGTTTTATTCCATCTGTGGGAACTCCTTGCTGCTGGGTTGTGCCAGTGTTTTCCTGTGCTTGGGGTTTATACGTTATTCATTTTAAGCTTGAAGTGCATTTTAGACTACTGTGTTTTCTTCCATCTTCTGATGTTCACCCTGGAAACTCCTTGCTGCTGGGTTGTGCCCTGGCTCCGCCTACCGTTGCCCTGGCTCCGCCTACCATTGCCCTGGCTCCGCCTACCGTTGCCCTGGTTCCGCCCACCGGCTCGCCGGCCTTACTGCCCCTCCAAACTAAAAAGCCACCAGCCGCCCCTGCCTATTCCTAAGGATTGTAATGCATGGCAGTGCCTGCATTTGGAAATCCTGTTGTGTTTTAACAAAGAATGATCTTTTACAGCATCTTTGGTACAAGATTATGATGGAACAGATTGCTGGAGATGTTGGTTGGAGGAGTTCTGTGCTGTTGGGATGCCTTGCTGGCTCATCCTCTAAACAGGACTACCAAAGTCATTGATGGACGAGACCATACTTTTTCAGCAAATATAATATATGTGGTGAAACAATACTTAGCATTATCCGTCTCAACTGTAATGTGTCTGGTGGGAACCTTGGATTCTGGTATTCTGCCTAGAGTTACTTGTGGTTAATTATTATGTTTGTGGTTGTACGTTGGTAACTAGTTTGGTTGAATAATGTTAATGTTATATAGAAGTTTTGATATTATTGTTCTACAATAATCTAAGTAAATTATATATATATATATTTAAAAGATGGCAACTCCCAGACTATTGGATTTATTTCTAAGAGTGACATGTCCAAGCCATCCAGATTCCATTTTAGTGGAGACATGATCTGTCCTGAATGTGAACTAGTTGTAGGTGATTGGATCATTGATGTAGGGTCAGAATAAAGAAACCTCCATAATGACAAAGCAACAAAAAATCCATCTCCTGTTGGACACACCCAGAATCCTCTGTTGAATGTTGGAGACTTGACTACAATGATTAGCAAGGGCACAGTTGCTGAGAGTTTTGACGAATCTGGAAATCCAAAGTTCCAAAAATGCAGTACTGAAAAAAGCATCTCTGATCATTCAATGATGAATGCTTTTAAGGAAATAATGAACATGGCAGACAGAATCAACCATCTCATAATTATGATGATGATAAATATAGTTGATTGAACACATAATTAATTCAAGCAAGTGTATGAGCAGACGAGCGTGATGGGAAGAAATAATAGTGCTGCTATTGCTTCTGCTTTTCTGTACATAGCGTGCATGCAGACAAGAGGACATTCCAAGAACATTTAAAGAAATCTGTGCCATTTCCAGGATTTCCCAAAAAGAATCCAGTGTTTTAAGTTTATTTTGAAACCACTGTAGATTTGATCACAACTGGAGATTTCATGTCAAGATTTTGTTCAAACCTGGGTCTTTCTGAGCAAATACAGATGGCGGCAACACCCATTGCACATACAGCTGTGGAGTTGGGCTTGGTTCCTGGGAGGAGTGCCATCTCTGTACCAACTGCAGCTATTTATATGGCATCACAGTGAAGCCTCAATAGTGAAAAGAACCCAGAAAGAAATTGGTGATGTTGCTAGCATTATAATCCAATAGTCTTACAGACTTATCTATCTATAAGCCCCATATATCTTCCTATCAGATTTCAAATTTGACACCCCAGTGGACAAACTGCCATAGCTGTAAAATTGTTATGTGGCTACTCTTCATTTGATTTTTGCATAAAATGAAAAATGCACAAAGTGTTGCTATTAACCTTCCATATTTTGGAACTAGAGAAGGATGTGAAGATAAAACTTAAGTGCTGGGACACAGCATACATTCCAAGGGTAAACAAAATCACTGTGTGGAATTTTGTACATATATATTAGGCCGCTTTCAGACCTCCCCTCGTGCATATTCTGGCTGCAGGAGGGAACGCACAGCCAGGATATGCACGGGGATCAGCCAGTGTGTAAGCCCCCCCCCAACACGGCTTTGCCAGCAGACACGCGCAGGGATGAAGAGCTGGATTTCTTGCTCTCCATCCCTGCGCGTGTCTGCCAGCAAAGCCGAGTGGGGAGGGGGGACTTTCAGATTGGCAGCACCCCACGCATATCCTGGCTGCGCATTCCCTCCTGCAGCCAAAATGGGGGGGGGAGGGGGGGGATGGTCTGAAAGTTGCTTTAGTGAAAATAAATATTTAACGATTTTTGCAACCAGGTTAATTTCATTGTAAGCTCTCGGGCAGGGACCATGCCTATCTTATTCTTTGTAAAGTACCAGTTACATCACTCGTGCTATATAAATGATAATAAAATAATAATAATAATAATAATAATAATAATAATATTTAGATTTCTTTTGTAGAGATCTAGTAATATGTATTTGGGAAAATATTTGAAATTATTCTGCAATTCCACTCTCCAGTGTTCCAGTAGGGTGTTTCCATGACAATGCTTCCAGCTCCTCTAGAGCAAGGGTTACACTTGCATATATGCTTATAAAATATTTTATTTATTTATTTATATTTGTATTCTTACCTCGCCCCTCTTGTGTCAAGTGACTCAGGACGGCTTACAAAATACTAGTGTATATATGTATATTACACACACACACACACACACACACACACACACACACACCTATACATATATATACACACACACATTAAAACATTAAAATAGATATTAAACAATACAAAATTTAGTGTGTGCCAAAAATATTCCTAGTGCAAAACAAACAAACAAACAAACAAACAAACAAACCCAACCCACCCACCCAATCCTAAAAGCCTTTCCAACCCTCCCCCTCTCTCAAATAAGTAGAAGCTAGACCGTGAAGGGCTTTAAAGGTCAACACCAGCATCTTGAAGTGGGCCTGGAAGACAACAGGCAGCCAGTGCAGCACTTGGAGCACTGGTGCTATGTGCTCCCTATGACCCATCCCTGTGGGGAGACGGGCAGCTGCATTCTGCACTAGCTACAGCTTCCGAACCAGCCCCACACAGAACCTTGAGGTGACAAACAAATGGACAGTGGTGAGATCAGAGTCAGAGACATATGATGTCTTCATTAGATGTAGTTGGCAAAAGGCGCCCCTGACCACGGTCAACACCTGGAGATCCAGATGCAGCTGGGAATCCACGACCACCACACAGATGGAACCAAGGGAGGATGAAACCCTCCAATAATAGGGGGAACCCGCTTACTCAGATCACCAGTCCCACCAACTAACATTACCTTTGTCTAAGCGGGATTGAGATTCAATTGGTTGGACCTCATCCAATGCCCCACGGTAGTCAAGCACCGAGACAGTAAGGAGACAGCAGTGCCTGAGTCAGATGAAAATGACAATTACAGCTGGGTGTCTTCCGCATATTGATGACAGTGGATCCCCCCAGTTGCACACAACCTCCACAAGCAGCATCATATACATGTTAAACAGGAAAGGGGACAAGACGGAACTCTGCAGGAACCCACATGGGAGACCACCAGGAGATGAAGTACAGTCCCCCAGTATCAAGCGTTGAGATTTATCTGCGAGGTACGAACGGAACCATCATAAAATGGTCCCATCACCCCTGCAAGGTCACACAGATGATTCATCAACTACTCTAGGGGTGTGGATGTCATACATTATTACAATAACAATAATGAAAATTGTCATTTTCGTTATTGCAATAATGAAAATGACAGCTGAGAATGACAACAATAAAGAAAATGACAATGTCATTATCGTTATTATTAGTGCTGTGGCAGTTGGGTTATGGAGGGAAAATGTGGAGAGGGGAGGAGGGAGCAGACATCTTGGAGCCCAAAACAGGGTTGAACTTTGAACTGTGTGTGCCTGTGTTGGGAGGAGCAAGTAGCTCAGCAGTATCTGATGGATGTATTGCTGGCCAATGAGCAGCTCAAGAAGGCCCCAGAAGTCTCATGGCACTCTGTGATTGCTCAGTGCCTGCTACCTCCCACAACCAATCAGGGGGGTGCTGGGGGAGGGCATTGCAACCCTTTATAATGGGAGGGCCAGGCTTTTTCTCACCATTCTGTGAGAGCTCTGCTTGTCTGTCTGTGATTACAGAACTGTGGTGCTTGCACACAAAAAATCCTCCCTAACCCTCATTGTATTACCACCAATACATTTCTTTCCTCATACCCTAAATTTTACCTTCTCCCTTTCCTTGCCCTTCTCTATACATTATATATATAAACAGGTAGTATAGATTAGATATAGATATATATTATTGACATATAGACTATATTAGAATAGTTATATAATTGATTAAATAGTTTTCCTTTTCCCTTTCCATCTCCCTTAGATTTAGATAGATATTAGTTACACACGGGAATCAATAACGATACCGATACAAAAAATAAAATCTTCGTTTGAAACAGTAGGAATGGGACTATCGACGAATTATTGGTTACCAGTTTTATTGGTATCGGATTAATCTGATATTGGATTTATCAGTATATTGTTTTTTTAACATTGCAGATTTTTCGGATCTTTAACATTGCGGCATTTTAAAAAATGGCCGCAATGTTAAAGATCTGAAAAATTGGCAACGTTAAAAAAATAATATACTGATACCAATATTATCAGTATTATCAGATTAATCTGATATTGCCAATTATAAGCATTATCGGATTAATCCGATATCGATAGTCCCATCCCTATGAAACAGTACCAATACTGATACCAACGACAATGAACACAATGGAAATTACATTTTAATAACAAAACCAAAAATGAAAAACAAAAATGACATGGGGGGGGGCGGGGCTGGTGCACACCCCTAGTGACTCCCCCCTTTGCAACAGAGCCAGGGCAAAGGAGAGGGAAAGCGTTGAGTTGCATCATTGATGGGAGCTATCGACAGCACATGAAATGCACATGGGGCTACCACTTTATTAGCTATACATGTTAAACCATGTGAGTGGGGGGCTGAACGAACATAGAGTCCAGCACGCTATCATCTCATTTGAAAACATCCAAATTCCTTCTCTTAAGCTACTGAAGGGAAAGAGGAGTGTTCACTCCTGCTGATTGCATTAGCTGTAAGCATTTTGAGTATGAAAAGTAGGCAATGAACTGGGACCCATCACTATCAGTATTTCACATGACTACACATTTTCAGCTGGGTTATGGATTTTTTTTTCATATTTCTGGATCTGACTTTTCATTATAAGTTGTGTTAATTAGTTATATGTAAAGTGCTCTGAGTGCCATGGCAGGGGGGTGCTATATAAAAATAAAGATTTAATTATTAATTATTATTATTGCTTGTGTTTATTACAACTTTTATTCATAACCTGTGTGTGTGTGTGTATGTGTGAACTGGTTTTGGGTCTTCTAACAATTCAAGAAATTCAAGTCAGTGTCACCCCTACACTAAATGCCTTCCAAGTTGGGCTGGTGTTATAGCACCCCAGGAGTCAAAAGACACCAAGGAGGCACCAACAATATATCATTTGGGGGAGGCGGAGGGTGTTTTTAGGCAAGCGGGGCAATTTATCGGTTCAAGAGAGTCCCATGATTCCCTGGACACATGATTTAGCAGTACTTCTAAATGATCAGCCCACTTGTGCAATAATGATGGGGGGAGGGACAAGAGGAGCATGCATGTTTTCCCCAGATGCCCCAACAAAGAGCTGATGGGGCGAGGGAGGTTCGGAGAAGTGCTTTTCTGGACCCGCCTCCCCCCCCAGCTGATGGTGTGGGAGACCTTGAAATTGAGATTTTACTAATCCAGGCATTTCCCCAGATAGCTCGTACGAGACACATTTACACAAGTAGGTAATTACTGCATTTACTGGGAATCGCATGGGTCTGCACCTCAAGTAAAAACACTCTGAGTTGTGGAGATTGAATCAGGGTCATAATGTAACTAGGGGTATTTTCAGATGTTACGAGATCACGCTCAACCACGGTGAATCCCCACATGGTGATCATGATCCCGTAACCTCTGTTGGGGGGAACGGAAGTGCCCCGCCAGATGTTCACCCCCGTGAGTCATGGGGGGAATCACATTCAACATGCAAATGGAGGTCCTGCCCGGATCATTTCCATTTACATGTTGAATGTGATCCCCCACCCCAGTGATCAAGGGGACCGTAACGTCTGTCCCCCTACCACGGCCCGGAATCAGCGGCGGGATTCTGGGCCATGGTTAATGTGGGCGGGTGCTGTGGCCGCATTGGCCACGGCACCCGCCTATCTCCCAAGAGGACGGGCGGCCAGAGGAGCGTGGGGGGGCGGGGCTGTGTGGCTGCATGTTGAGCCGCGCGGCCCCTCCCCCTCCCCGATTCCCCGCCGGGATCAGCCGGCATGTCTGTTGGACATGCCAGTTTGATCTCGACAGGGGATCAATGGGTGATTCCGTGACAGGGCCAATACAGGCCCCATCACGTCTGAAAATACCCATGGTCTGTCTACTCTACCTTTTACAACTAGGGCTGAAATGGATTAGCTGTTCCATCTCCACAGAGATTTTCTGCAGAAAAAAAAATGGCTTGTTGAGATCCCGCACACCAAATGCGCCACTCCAAATTTCCACTTATCTATTCTGATGGGGGTGGGGTGGAGGATGGGAGGGCAAAAGCATCAATAGTTTGCTCTCCTATGTGTATGATACCATTTTGAGTATGCATGCTAGACAAAAGATCTTCTGCACATGCATGGAACGTTTTTTTGTTCATTGTACATGTTCAAAATGGTACCACACACAGGGATGTTCCCTGTGCGCAGTCCTATTTTGCTCATGCAAAGTTGACAAAACATCTGCACATAAGCATTATAATTTTTGGTCACTGCATGTGCAGTGGTGCAGTAATGCTGCACGTTGGAGTGTAGAATAAGAACTTCCAATCCAGCTCTTCAGCAAAAGTTGGGCCAGATAGGGGATCCCAGTGTTGCTGAAAGGGAGAGGCTTGAGGGGTGACATTGCTCAAGGCTTACTGTTTTTTTTCACCCATTAAAGTTTTTAAAAATCTTATTTTTATGCTTGGTCGTAATTTGACTTGATTCCATTTTTAGTTACCCAGCCAGCATCTGTTGGAGGTCGTCTTTTCAGCAATAGCTATCATTTTTTCAATGTCTCATTTTGTGTGATATTTTTGCATATTTATGAAAGCAAGTTCTCTTTGTAGGTATTAATTGTGTAATTTTATTGCCTTACAATTGCCTTGTGTCATTATTGCCTTACACTATTGCCTTGAAAGGGAAGTAGTGAGAAGATAAAAAGGGTTAACATCTCATCTGTGGATTAGCACGGATTTAGTCATGTGTCTCTTACTTAAATTTACAGAGTCATGCAGATAAATCCCTCCACATGCTACTGAAAATGTTCCCCAAAATATGTGTGGTGATTATTCTTTGAGTTTGTCTTGGCATTTTGACTGTCCTTTTTAATCATCCAAATGAAGCTGCAGTTCATGACCAAGATAACATTTATTTTCCACAATAATAAACAAAGTAGATGTTTTTTAAAAGTGCATATATTGTGAATTTTCCATATTATATTGAAGACCACACAAATCCCTCTGTTCCCCTTCCTTTGTGTGTCTCCCCCCCGCCCCCCAGGTCAAGGACCGTGTCTATTCCATTACTTTGTAAAGCACCAGGTATATTTCTGGTACTATATAAATGTTTATTAATCATCAATCATCATCATAATACATTGTTCAATATCAATATCAAAGTGTTACTAAATCCCAGTTAGGTATGCAATGCACATTTGGAAACTGCTTACAACTGTCTGGCACAGGAGGCTAAAATCACAAAATCTGTAATATTGTTTGTTGGATGTATGGTATTTTCAAACAATTTTCTTTATTGCTATAATCATTCAGTAGTTATTACTTTAAACTATTCCTGATATCCATACTGAATATCTAGTCCACGGAGGTCATCCTTTACACTATTGTAACTTGCAAAATAATTTGTTTCAGTCTTATCCTTGCCATCCTTCTCCAAAGGATAGCCTTTTATAACAGTGACAGATAAGACAAATGGTATAGTATTCATTACCCCTCATTATGCTAACACCATTGTTTGCATGGTGTTAGCATTTGCCATAATTTGGGGGGTAATTGTACCCCCCCAAATTATGTTCTAGCTTTGCTAAACTGCAAGTTATATGCTATCATGAGGGGGAAACCACATTTTTACAGAGAAGAAAAAATTGATCCCTATGGTGATTTGGGGGAAATTAAACTTACACAACAATTTGACCAGCTGATTACTTGTTCCAACACTGCTCCAACACACAAAAATGTATAGTGTTAAAGTTTCACAGCATGATGTGTGTAGTTAAATATGAATAATTCAAACAGACACACACAAATCATATAGATACGCTCTGTCACACACACACACCTGTTTATATATACATACACCTATTTACACACACACACCCATAGGGCTGAAATGGCAAGTAACTGCGTTAACTTTTTCCGATGGAAAAAGCTCTTCTGCAATGAGTGGCACAGTGCGTTATCAATGCACCCATAAATGAGACAGGACACGATGTATGGATTTATTAATCCAAATTACAACCAAATTGAATAGGTGAGGGGGTGACATCGCCTATTGCGATCAGGGTCCAGTATCAACAGTAAACGATTAACCATTAAACATCAGAGGTGGTCTCAATATGCCCTCAATAACCTCCGCACAACCATAATGTTGTCCCTTCGTCCAGCTCTGGGAGCGCGGCCAAAACAGACTTAAGCCTTACGGGTTTGAGTAAGGAATAGGGTGCCACCGATGGGGGGACCATACAATGTGCTACCACCGTCACAGGTCACGCCTTTCCCAGGGGAGCCAGCGCCTCACTTGCCATACCCTGCAATTGCATTAAGTGTGGCTTCCCCATCTCCTAAGGAGATGACTCCTATTATTCCTTATCCTAAATCAAACTGATACTGGACCCCTGCCAAAGGGTGCAACAAATTCTTTAACACAAACACAGCATCATTGATCTCGCAGACACCACACCATTCTAATGGCCAGCCAAATATATACCCTGTAAGGAAGGCGAAAAAGCAAGAAAAGGCACTCTTCTGACCAAGAACTCCTTGCAAAAATTCCTTCCTGGTCCATTTTAATGCAACCAGTCACAACCACAGTATGACGGGAGGGCGGGTGGGTGCTGCTCCATTCCCCGCTCTTCCCTAGAATGAGCAGGGAATATTAACTCCATGCTGGTCACACTCACGTGACCAGCAGCGGCCAATCCAGGGCCTTCTTTTTTGGGCCACCAGCGTGGGTTGCCAGAGACAAACCTCGCCAACAGCTATCAGTACAGCCACAGTCTGGGCCTCTGCAAGCTTTGCAGATGCCCTTTCTCCTTCCTGCCCTGCCCCATTTTCTCAGGGGTGGGGTGTGACAATGGCCCTGCCGCCGTGGATATGGCGGAGGACAATTTCGACAAACCCATAAACGAGATAGGACACGATTGTATGGATTTAACATGGCCGCACCCTTTATTAATCCAAATTACAACCAAATTGAATAGGTGAGGGGGGGACATCGCCTACTGCGATCAGAGTCCAGTATCAACAGTAAACCATTAACCATTAAACATCAGTGGAGGTCTCGATATACCCTCAATAACCTCTGCACAACCATAATGTTTCCCCTTCGTCCAGCGCTGGGTGCGTGGCCAAAAGGGACTTAATCCTTACGGGTTTGAGTAAGGAATAGGGTGCCACTGGTGGGGGGCCATACAATGCCCTACCACCATCACAGGTCATGCCTTTCTCAGGGGAGCCAGCGGCTCGCTTGCCATACCCTGCAATTGCGTTAAGCATGGCTTCCCCATCTCTTAAGGAGATGACTTCTATGATTCCTGATCCTAAATCAAACCGATACTGGACCCCCCGCCCCACCACCAGGAATCGCCTTGGTAAATCATTCTCGCCTAAACGGACCACCAAGATATCAGGTCTGCCATCCCTGGCATGCGATGCAAGCCCGGGAAGCAGCTGATGCCATTTTATTCCACTCTATCCCAGCCAGTGGATCACCGCCCTGTCTGATAATCCCAACTGGGTTCCCCACCGGTGATCCTCGCCGTCCTGGCGTCCCATCATACCAGGCTGTGCCCCATGATCCAAATGATCAGTCGTTGGTGCGCTGAGGCATCTGTCAAAGAAACACATAAATTGGTTAGTGCATACCGTAGGTTGGTGCCTCCCACATGTACATGCAGTAAGACCTTGCCCACCAATGACCGATTGCCTGGATGTCCCTGCCTGACACCCCCATCTGGGCTGCAAATGTGGCTGCCACTATTATTATTATTATTATTAACAAACATTTATATAGCACCAGCAGTGTACCTGGCACTTTACAAAGTAATACAATAGACATGGTCCCTGCCCCTAGGGCTTACAATCTGAGAGACAGGAGCTGGGGGAGAGACATAGGAAGGGAAACAGAGGGAGAGACAAGGGGTCTAACATTCATGAAGATGCGAGGTCTCA
>QEPC01012525.1:918928-970604 GCA_003113815.1 Sphenodon punctatus
TCTCAGATTGTAAGCCCTAGGGGCAGGGACCATGTCTATTTTATTACTTTGTAAAGTGCCAGGTACACTGCTGGTGCTATATAAATGTTTGTTAATAATAATAATAATAATAATAATAATAATAATATGTGCCAGCTGCCACATCCTGTGCTGCTAATGCCCTGCCAAACCTGTCCCTGACTGATTTCGCCACCAGCTCACTGACCCGAAAAGCCTCAAAGAATGCTAATTTAAACAGTGCTGCAAACATGGTCTCCTCGAACTTATCATAACACATCCCCTGGAGGGAACACAAATTTGAACTAACAGGGGTTTCTGTGTGTGTGTGTGTGTAATGGGTAACCTGGAATCCGTGATGACCAGCCGCTCATGTGCCTATGCCTCTATCAATCTGCGGGTGAAGAAACCCCTATCTGGTGGGTGGTGACCGGCAAGCTGGCTCATGAACCCCAGGGCTGCCAGTTTACCAGCAATCATTCTTGTCGCCAATCCCTCCTGCCTCAAAGCCATAGAAAACTGCAAAACCTGGACTTTGAAAATTGGAAAACCCAAACTTCATCTGTGCTGGGCCCAGAAGTGCTGAAACACCTGAAAATCGCTGGCCTAAGCTTTTCTGATATGGGGAGCCAAAGAACCCTGCACGGTGGCGCAGAGTTCTACGATCTAAGGCTCCACATGTCTCCGGGAATGGGCTCTGGTTTCTGGCTGGCTCGGGGTGCCAGCAGGCGGAAACGATCCATCTGGAACCGAGAAAGCGCATCCACTATCTCATTCTCGAGTCCAGGAATGTGCCTGGCATGAAATAGGATATTTTGCTGCAGACAACTAAGAACTATGCTGTCTGGTAAGAGCCATGACCCACCCCAAGCGAGATGACAGCATATTAATGATGTGAACCACCGCCTGGTTGTCACACCAAAACAGAACTGCCTTGTTCATGAGTTGCTTGTGCCACAATTGCACCGCTACCACGATGGGAAATAACTCCAAAAATGTAAGATCCCTTGTCTTATTCCATGGCTTCCCCTTGGGCAGGCAGCCATGGCGTGAAACCCCCCATACGTGGGGCAGGTATGCCGAAACCTGCATGACGGGAGGGAATATTTGCCCATACGGGCAAACTCCCAGCACTGCCCACCGCTTCCCGCAGCGGTCTGCCTCCCCCATGCCCTGGACGGATCATTTAATGGAGCAACCTCCCCACCCCTTTCACTAAAAGATGACCACTGTCTGACCGCGGAGCTCCGGTGGCATCGCTCATACAGTTAAGCCAGAGGTCATTGGCATGAATGTCCCACCACAGTCCCGGGGTGAAAGACGCCCAGTGCCAAAACGCCTCGTCATATCTAAGCCAAGCGCCGGGAGGGCCGGTCTTGTAGGCCCTGTGAATTATTTCCCCATATTTTAGAAGAATTGCCCCTCTCTCAGGAAACATTTCCAGTTGCACCCCATGATAAATAGCGTAGGCCACGGCCCAATTGGACCAGTTCCTATCCACCCTTGGCCGCTTGTACTTTTCCTTTTCCTTCTTCCCTTCTCCTCTCCCGAATCCATTATTGGATCACTAAAAAGGAGGGCGAAGAGGTCTACATAGTCACCCCGCCATATTTTTTCCCTCATGGCTGGCAAAAGGTGTTCTCCTATTGGTGCAGGTAAGTCCGCGTAAGAGCCCCTCCACCAGTGCGGGGTGACTCAATCCCTCGTTTGCCTGCCATACTTGTACAGGAGGCCTTNCCTGCCATACCTGGGCAGGAGGCCTCGGGGCTCAGACCTGCAACGCAAAGTGGGCCTGTGACTGTACCGTTGCTCCGCTCATTCCCGCGAGGGGCGTTCCCAGCTGCCAGTGGGCCTGGATTGCTGGAACCACCGCAACCACTGGGGCAGCTACTTGAACCCCCCCCCCCTTTCAACACAAGTACTGTGGTCCTTTCCTAGGGGGAAGAGACCTAGGCATGCCACTTTGTATGACCACTGAAGGTGTGACCCCACTGCTGCCCAGCTCACCCCCCGAGTATGGAGACCCTTCAAACCTTGTCGATTTGTGCCGTGGGAAGGAAGATCCACCCGCACTGCCCTCCCCAACACCCTGACCTCAGCACTGGTCTGCCAGCATCCATTCTCTGGCCGGGCTCATACCTGTGTCCGCCATATGAGTGAGGGGTGGTGGTGCCTGCCATGTGTGCCTGACCATCAATGGTTGCTCCAATTCTTCAGTTCTGGTGAGCATGTCAGGGTCCTCAGTTCCTGCCACTTTTGCTTCTTCGCACGCGTCTGTGCTGTAATGACACTGAAAAGGGGGGGTTGTCCCCTACGTGAATGTCCTCATCCACATCCTCCTCCTGTTCCACCCCATAAGCCAGGTTGCCAGGGTTCACAGGGGGCACCCCCGCCGCCAGTTGCGTGGCCTAGTTTGCCCACTTCTCTCCACCCCTGCACTGTCCAGCCAGGGCTGTTTTGTTGGCGTAGCGCGCCAGGGGAACAATCTGCCTCCTCTCCTGCCTCAGCAGTTCCACCACTAACAGGTCAGGGTGTAGGCAGGAGGCCCTACCAGGGATCCCCCCCTGGCCACCCACAGGAGCCACTGCCCTCCCTGATGCTTCTACCACCTGGGGTGGGGGGGGCAACCCTGCTCAAACGACTCTTGTCCCCCCCAAACATGTCTCCCTGGAAGATCTGACCCCCTGTCCTCTTATACCAGGCCCTTCTGAGGGGGCCCCCATGGGGGGAACCCCCGGTGCGTCACCATGCTTGGGGCCCCACAGCAAAGCCTCACAGGCCGCCGGGTGCTCGAGCGCTGTGCTTGTTCCTGTGGGGGGCCTCAGTGCCTGTCCCTTTTTCCCCCTTTTCTCTGGCTGGGCCAGATGACACCTTCCCTGTGGGGTTGCTGCCCCCCCCCACTTCTCTCTAAGAGTTTGGGCTGATGCCGGCTGGGCCCCTGTGGCAACCCGGCTCTTCGGGCCTGCTCTGGGGCCACGTTTCCTTGACCACCCCATCTCACCCCAATGCCTTTCCCCCGCTGCCATTCGCCGCTCCACTGGGCTGACCTAGGCTGAACTGGGAGGTTGCAGTGTGGTAGACTGTGCTGCTGCTCTGTTCCCGGCTCTTCCATAAAATGAGCAGGGAATGTTACCTTCACGCTGGTCGCACTCACGTGACCAGCAGCGGTCAATCTAGGGCATTCTTTTTTGCACCGCCAGGGAGGGTTCTCAGAGGCAACCCTCGCCAACAGCTGTCAGTACAGCAATGTTCTGAACCCCTGCAAGCTTTTCAAGCACCCTTTCTCCTTCCTGCCCTGCCCCATTTTCTCAGTGGTGGGGCACAACAACGGCCCCGCCACCATTAATATGATGGAGGACAAATAGAGACATTCATTCTGCTACTTTCATTCTGCTACTTCTGCCATTCTGCTACTTTCATTCCGCTTCTTCCACTGGTGTGTATCTGGCAACTCATCCCCCAAAGAAGCAAAGCTGCCACATTTTGCACCAGCTGCAGTTTCCAAATAGTCATCTGGGGGAGTGGGGTGGTATGTTGTTGGCTCGTTGTTGGCCAAGGCCCTGGGAATCCTCTCCAACTGTAACCACTCTGCTGTCCCTCCTCCAGGTAACAACATAAAGGGGAGCTGCCCTGCGGGTGTGTCTGGATTAGAAAGGGAGTGGGGTGCTGGCTCCCTGTTGGCCAAGGCTCTGGGAATCCCCCCCCCACCTGTGACCACTCTGATCTCCCTCTTCCAGGTACCAACATAAAGGGGAGCTGCCCTGAGGGTAGCTCCCTCTGGGAGGTGGCTGAAGGGCTCCGCCAAAGGGAGAAGTGCTGTTGGTGGACCGTCTGTGGATGGAGGCAGTGGAGGTGGCCATCAGTCATATCATTTTTGCATTGCAAAGTGGCCCCAGCACAGTACAGTGACAGCGGCTCGGAGTGTGCCTTTGCCTTCCCTCCCCCCTGTCTGGTTGGGAGCAAGGGGGTGAAGATACATGACTGAGGGGTGTGTGTGTTATATTTATTATTATTGTTCAGGGAATTGGGAATTATGAGTGGGGGGCAAAATTGGGTAGTGGGTGGGGAGGTTGAGTGTGTATGTGTGAGCCTCCCTCTGGTGGCAGGAGAGGGAGGTGGGGGGGAGGTTGGAGGGAACCCCTGGTGTGTGCAGGGGTGACCCTCTGGGGGGGGTTGCCCACCAGTGGCAGAGGTAGGCAGGGAGGTTTGGGGGTGGGGTCCCTCTCACCAGCCTGTCGGGGCAGCCTATGGAGGGTGGGTGTCAAATGGGGTTCTCTAAAGATGGTATGACTTCCACAGCTGTTGGGGTTGTTACGGGTCAGGGGAGATATGGTCCAAAGGGGAGGTGTGTTCCAGCAGTGAGGAGGGAGTGGTGCCTTGTGTCGGTTCCCCTCTCAACCCCCCATGTGAGTAGGTTGTGGGTCAAGGTCCAGAAGACCCAAGGCCTTGGTTTGGTGCTGCTAAACGTGAGGTCGGTTGTCAATAAGTCATCTACCATCCAGGAGTTAATCCTGGAGCGGCACGCCGACCTTGTGTGTATTACAGAGACCTGGCTGGACAATGAATCAGGCCCGATTTTGGCTGACCTTGTTCCAGCTGGGTTCTCTGTGCAGCAGCAGCCTTGGCTGGAGGGATGGGTGGGCGGTGTAACCATTGTTATTAAGGATGCATGGTCCTTTAGGAGATATCTGATGCAGGTGTTGAGTGTCTCCATCTTGTGTTGGATTTGGCTGGGGACAGATTAGGGGTGCTGCTGGTGTACCATGCACCCAATTGCCCAGCGGCATCCCTACATGCTCTTGATGATCTGGTGTCAGATGTGATCCTCCGGACCCCTAGATTAGAGGTCCTGGGGGATTTTAACATCCACACTGACATCTATCTTGGAGGAGCAAGGCATGAGTTCATGGCCTCCATGACAACCATGGGCCTGTCCCAAATCATCTGTGGCCCCACACGAGGAGGGACATACACTAGATTTGGTTTTCTGCACCAGCCTTGAGGCAGGGGTGTCAGATAGTAGAAGTCAGGGGGGTGGAGCCCTTGTCATGGTCTGACCATTACCTCCTTAAGGCATGCATCCTGGCACATGTCAGCCCCCAACGGGGTACAGGACCTATTTTATCAGTCCACCCCCCGAAACTTATGGACCTGGATCGGTTCCAGAATGCTCTGGGGGAGTTTCCTGTGTCCACCTGTGTCCTGTTAACACCAGCTCTATCAATGATCTCGTAGCCTTCTGGAACACCTTGTTGGCTGAGACCATTGACAGAGTGGCTCCCAAGCATCCCCTGCCCTCCTGAGTCTCCCGCAGGTCCCATTGGTTTACGGAGGGCCTGCAGTGCTTGACACGGGAAAGCAGGCAGTTAGAGTGATCGTGGCACTGGACTGACAGCAAGTATGATCGATCGCAGCATAAGAGCAGTTTAAAGGCCTATGCTGTGGCAGTTTTTTGCTGCCCTCATTGCATCTGCAAAGTCACTTCCATCAGAGCTTTTCCAGGTGGTGAAGGGCTTCGTCAGTCCTGCCTGCCTCCACCTGGATCTGGAGCAATCCAGTGACTGGTTTATTGAGTACTTTGTAGATAGGTTCGCTCACATCTGCCACGATTTTGGCACCACAGTTATTGCAGAGGATCATCTTGGGGCAATGAATGCCCTGTCCTGTACTGTTTTGTGGGATCGGTTTCAGATGATGTCACCTACTGATGTGGAGTCCTTGTTGGGATCTGTTCGTGCCACCACTTGTGAACAAGATCCATGCCCGTCCTGGTTGGTGAAAGCCAACCAGCAGATGTTACGGCCGTTGCTGGCTGGGATGGTCAGTGCCTCCCTCTGGGAGAGCAGGGTGCCTGACTGTCTGAAAGATGTTGTGGTTAGGCCCCTGCTCAAGAACCCATCTCTTGACACTGATGCTCCTATCAGTTATCGACCACTCTCTAACCTCCCCTTTTTAGGGAAGGTTATTGAGTAGGCTGTGGCACAGCAGCTCCAGGAACATCTGGACTGCACTGATTTCCTTGACCTCTTTCAGTCTGGTTTTCGGCCTGGGTATGGTATGCAGACCGCATTGGTAGCCTGGGTTGATGATCTCCGTCTGGCATTGGACCAGGATCGTCAGACCTTACTGGTCCTACTAGACCTTTTGTCTGTATTCAACACAGTCGATCATGAGGTGTTGATGACTCACCTGCAGGACCGTGCCAGGATTGGCAGGATGGTCTTGGACTGGTTTTGTTTGTTCCTGACCGGGAGAACTCACCGGGTGCTCTAAGGGAAGTGTACATATTCCCCCTGGGACCTCACGTGTGGAGTCCCACAGGGTGCCATTCTGTCCCCTCTCTTGTTTAACATCTATATGCAGCCATCAGGGGAGATCGTGAGATGGTTTCAGGTACATAGTGTCATCAGTAGGATGATGAACTCAGCTCTACCTTCTTTTTCCATTGACCCAGGTCATGCAGTCTCCTTATTTTCCCAGTGCCTGTCAGCTGTGGAGGCTTGGATGAGGTTGAGTCATCTGCAACTGAATCCTGACAAGACAGAGGTGATGTTGGTGGGCAAGGGCTTGGGGGGCCTGGGAGTGATTGACTAGCCTCTTGTTGGGGGGGGGAGGTTGCCCTTCCATGGTCTCTCAGGTGCGGAGTCTGGGTGTGCTCCTCGATTTATGGCTCAGCCTGAAATCTCAGGTTGTGGCCATAGCAGGGAGTGCATTTCAGCAGTTACATCTTGTCCGGTGGCTTCGGCCGTATCTCTCAGACTCCGACCTCACCACTGTTATCCATGCCTTCGTCACCTCAAGGCTGGATTACTGCAATGCGCTCTACATGGGGCTGCCTGAGAAGTTGGTCAAAAGGCTGCAGATGGTGCAGAATGCCATGGCCTGTCTCCTTACGGGGGTGGGCCACAGGGAGCACATGACACCAGTGCTCCGGACTCTGCACTGGCTGTCTATAAAGCACCAGGCTAGGTTCAAGATGCTGGTTTTGTCCTTTAAAGCCCTTCATGGTCTGGGTCCTGCTTATCTTCGGGACTGCCTCACTCCCCATGTGTCCGTGTGACCCCTGAGATTGTCCGTGGGAGCCTTTTTGGAGGTTCCCCGGGTGAGATGCGTGGCCGTCCATGTTAGATCTTTTTTGGTGGCTACCCCTGTGCTGTGGAAGTCGCTCCCAGAGGAGGCTTGGTTGGCCTCCACTCTCCTGTCATTTTGACATTTATGTAAGACCTGGCTGTTCCACCAGGCTTTTGGTGAGGGGGGATAGAGGGGTTGGGGGGGTTGTTTTCTCCCCACATATGGGATTTTTTAACTTTTAAAATTGTTTTAATTTTATTATTGTTTTTTATCTTGTTGTTCACCACCCCAAGCTGCCCTGTGGGCTGGAGAGGTGAGATAGAAATCTTTTATAAATAAATAAATAAATAAATAAATGACAGCTCCATGTAGAGCACATTGCAGTGATCTAGCCTTGAGGTGATAAAAGCAACTGCTGCTCCCTGACAATCCAGGAGCAACAAAGGATTCAAAAGCACTCCAAAGCTGTGATCCAGTTCAACCAGGGGATGCTGGCCCTCATCCATAAGAATTGTCCCAATTCCCTCCAAGTCACAATACTGGCCAACCAGCACCACTTCAGTCTTGTCATAATTAAGTTTCAATTGGCTCACCCTCATCCAGTCCCTGACAGCAGCCAGACATCTAGTAAGTACCAAGACACTGGAACCTGGGTCAGATGAAAAGAAGAGGTAGAACTGAGTTTCATCAGCATATCAATGACATCTCATGCAAAACCTTCAAATTATCTTGGCCAGTAACCTCAGACAAACATTGAATAAGAGGGGAGACAGAATAGAACCCTTTGGGATACCACAGGGGAAGTACCGAAGGGACGATGAGCAATTGCCCATCACAGCCTTCTAGGCGCTCCCTTACAGGAAAGAATGGAACCACTCAAGAGCAGTCCTGTGAACAATTTCCAAGTCCCACAACCATGCCGATAACACTTTATGATCAATTTTATCAAAGACAATGAAAAGATCTAATAAGATCAACAACATAGAATTTGCCTTGTCCATCTCTAGGCGCAGGTCATAGACCAAACCCAAAAGCGGTCAAGTACTGTCTCTGTGCTATGCAAAGGACAAAAACCTGACTGAAACAGGGCCAAGGATCTGACAGCATCGAGATGTGCCTGAAACTGTTGGGCTACCACCCATTCAATAACCTTCCCAAAAAGGGACAGTTGGAGACTTGCTGATAGGTGGCTGGGGCGTCGGTGTCCAAAGATGGTTTCTTAAGCAGGGGGTGGACCACTGCAATTTTACGGGTGTCCAACTCCCTCCCCTCCTGAAAGGAAGCATAGAGAACCCCAGCCAACAACAGCTGAAGCATCTTCTATCTGGATTTCACCAGACAGGATGGGCAACAATCTAATTTAAAACTGGTTGCCCTCATCGCCTCAAACGTCTCCCCTACATCAGTGGTGCCACCTTTGCCCTAACCACCTACTCTCCCACCTGTAAGGATGGCAGGCCGGCGTGTTGTAGGACGCAGGGAGAGGCATTCTCAGGGAAGAACCCCCCAGCAGGACACCATCAGGCCCCAAGGCAGGGCGCCCCCAACCACACCAGAACCGCAGCCTCAGGAGGCCACAGGAATGCTGACAATGGCGGAGATGGGAAAGCGGCCAGTGGCCACGCCCCCAGCACCACCACGTGGTCAGGGACTCCCCCCGCAGCCTCAAGAGGCCATAGAAACGCCGACAATGGCGGAGACAGGAAAGCAGCCAGTGGCCATGCCCCCAGCACTGCCACATGTCCAGGGACTGCCCCCGCCCCTGGTGAGATGCTCGGAGCAACTGAGGGCACGCACAGGGGCGGGGCTTGTAGTACATAACCCAGCACCGCAGATACAACGGTGCTGGTGATTTCTGAGAAACCGGCCCCCCACCTTGCTTGCTTTGAACGACTTGGACAAGTGTTTGTTTGAACGTGAAGACTCCGTGTGCGTGGACCCTTCCTCCCTCGGCTACCAGATACGTGTGAGATTGTGAGGCAGTGGCAGTGAGTAATTGGGTTCCCTGAGTGTGTTCCCCTGTCCCTTGGGCTCCTTCCTTCCCCTCCCAGGCGTGAGTGCCCTTGTCTCCCTACCCTTCACGGGTCCCCCTTCCCCATTCCACCCGGCACAAATCCTCACCTTGTTCCCTTCCCCCCCGTGTACCTGGAGTGTAGTGTGTGTACCAGGAAAGCGTGTACCGTGGTATCCCAGGACTCGCTGCCCTATGNGTTATTAAGGATGCATGGTCCTTTAGGAGATATCTGATGCAGGTGTTGAGTGTCTCCATCTTGTGTTGGATTTGGCTGGGGACAGATTAGGGGTGCTGCTGGTGTACCATGCACCCAATTGCCCAGCGGCATCCCTACATGCTCTTGATGATCTGGTGTCAGATGTGATCCTCCGGACCCCTAGATTAGAGGTCCTGGGGGATTTTAACATCCACACTGACATCCATCTTGGAGGAGCAAGGCATGAGTTCATGGCCTCCATGACAACCATGGGCCTGTCCCAAATCATCTGTGGCCCCACACGAGGAGGGACATACACTAGATTTGGTTTTCTGCACCAGCCTTGAGGCAGGGGTGTCAGATAGTAGAAGTCAGGGGGGTGGAGCCCTTGTCATGGTCTGACCATTACCTCCTTAAGGCATGCATCCTGGCACATGTCAGCCCCCAACGGGGTACAGGACCTATTTTATCAGTCCACCCCCCGAAACTTATGGACCTGGATCGGTTCCAGAATGCTCTGGGGGAGTTTCCTGTGTCCACCTGTGTCCTGTTAACACCAGCTCTATCAATGATCTCGTAGCCTTCTGGAACACCTTGTTGGCTGAGACCATTGACAGAGTGGCTCCCAAGCATCCCCTGCCCTCCTGAGTCTCCCGCAGGTCCCATTGGTTTACGGAGGGCCTGCAGTGCTTGACACGGGAAAGCAGGCAGTTAGAGTGATCGTGGCACTGGACTGACAGCAAGTATGATCGATCGCAGCATAAGAGCAGTTTAAAGGCCTATGCTGTGGCAGTTTTTTGCTGCCCTCATTGCATCTGCAAAGTCACTTCCATCAGAGCTTTTCCAGGTGGTGAAGGGCTTCGTCAGTCCTGCCTGCCTCCACCTGGATCTGGAGCAATCCAGTGACTGGTTTATTGAGTACTTTGTAGATAGGTTCGCTCACATCTGCCACGATTTTGGCACCACAGTTATTGCAGAGGATCATCTTGGGGCAATGAATGCCCTGTCCTGTACTGTTTTGTGGGATCGGTTTCAGATGATGTCACCTACTGATGTGGAGTCCTTGTTGGGATCTGTTCGTGCCACCACTTGTGAACAAGATCCATGCCCGTCCTGGTTGGTGAAAGCCAACCAGCAGATGTTACGGCCGTTGCTGGCTGGGATGGTCAGTGCCTCCCTCTGGGAGAGCAGGGTGCCTGACTGTCTGAAAGATGTTGTGGTTAGGCCCCTGCTCAAGAACCCATCTCTTGACACTGATGCTCCTATCAGTTATCGACCACTCTCTAACCTCCCCTTTTTAGGGAAGGTTATTGAGTAGGCTGTGGCACAGCAGCTCCAGGAACATCTGGACTGCACTGATTTCCTTGACCTCTTTCAGTCTGGTTTTCGGCCTGGGTATGGTATGCAGACCGCATTGGTAGCCTGGGTTGATGATCTCCGTCTGGCATTGGACCAGGATCGTCAGACCTTACTGGTCCTACTAGACCTTTTGTCTGCATTCAACACAGTCGATCATGAGGTGTTGATGACTCACCTGCAGGACCGTGCCAGGATTGGCAGGATGGTCTTGGACTGGTTTTGTTTGTTCCTGACCGGGAGAACTCACCGGGTGCTCTAAGGGAAGTGTACATATTCCCCCTGGGACCTCACGTGTGGAGTCCCACAGGGTGCCATTCTGTCCCCTCTCTTGTTTAACATCTATATGCAGCCATCAGGGGAGATCGTGAGATGGTTTCAGGTACATAGTGTCATCAGTAGGATGATGAACTCAGCTCTACCTTCTTTTTCCATTGACCCAGGTCATGCAGTCTCCTTATTTTCCCAGTGCCTGTCAGCTGTGGAGGCTTGGATGAGGTTGAGTCATCTGCAACTGAATCCTGACAAGACAGAGGTGATGTTGGTGGGCAAGGGCTTGGGGGGCCTGGGAGTGATTGACTAGCCTCTTGTTGGGGGGGGGAGGTTGCCCTTCCATGGTCTCTCAGGTGCGGAGTCTGGGTGTGCTCCTCGATTTATGGCTCAGCCTGAAATCTCAGGTTGTGGCCATAGCAGGGAGTGCATTTCAGCAGTTACATCTTGTCCGGTGGCTTCGGCCGTATCTCTCAGACTCCGACCTCACCACTGTTATCCATGCCTTCGTCACCTCAAGGCTGGATTACTGCAATGCGCTCTACATGGGGCTGCCTGAGAAGTTGGTCAAAAGGCTGCAGATGGTGCAGAATGCCATGGCCTGTCTCCTTACGGGGGTGGGCCACAGGGAGCACATGACACCAGTGCTCCGGACTCTGCACTGGCTGTCTATAAAGCACCGGGCTAGGTTCAAGATGCTGGTTTTGTCCTTTAAAGCCCTTCATGGTCTGGGTCCTGCTTATCTTCGGGACTGCCTCACTCCCCATGTGTCCGTGTGACCCCTGAGATTGTCCGTGGGAGCCTTTTTGGAGGTTCCCCGGGTGAGATGCGTGGCCGTCCATGTTAGATCTTTTTTGGTGGCTACCCCTGTGCTGTGGAAGTCGCTCCCAGAGGAGGCTTGGTTGGCCTCCACTCTCCTGTCATTTTGACATTTATGTAAGACCTGGCTGTTCCACCAGGCTTTTGGTGAGGGGGGATAGAGGGGTTGGGGGGGTTGTTTTCTCCCCACATATGGGATTTTTTAACTTTTAAAATTGTTTTAATTTTATTATTGTTTTTTATCTTGTTGTTCACCACCCCAAGCTGCCCTGTGGGCTGGAGAGGTGAGATAGAAATCTTTTATAAATAAATAAATAAATAAATAAATGACAGCTCCATGTAGAGCACATTGCAGTGATCTAGCCTTGAGGTGATAAAAGCAACTGCTGCTCCCTGACAATCCAGGAGCAACAAAGGATTCAAAAGCACTCCAAAGCTGTGATCCAGTTCAACCAGGGGATGCTGGCCCTCATCCATAAGAATTGTCCCAATTCCCTCCAAGTCACAATACTGGCCAACCAGCACCACTTCAGTCTTGTCATAATTAAGTTTCAATTGGCTCACCCTCATCCAGTCCCTGACAGCAGCCAGACATCTAGTAAGTACCAAGACACTGGAACCTGGGTCAGATGAAAAGAAGAGGTAGAACTGAGTTTCATCAGCATATCAATGACATCTCATGCAAAACCTTCAAATTATCTTGGCCAGTAACCTCAGACAAACATTGAATAAGAGGGGAGACAGAATAGAACCCTATGGGATACCACAGGGGAAGTACCGAAGGGACGATGAGCAATTGCCCATCACAGCCTTCTAGGCGCTCCCTTACAGGAAAGAATGGAACCACTCAAGAGCAGTCCTGTGAACAATTTCCAAGTCCCACAACCATGCCGATAACACTTTATGATCAATTTTATCAAAGACAATGAAAAGATCTAATAAGATCAACAACATAGAATTTGCCTTGTCCATCTCTAGGCGCAGGTCATAGACCAAACCCAAAAGCGGTCAAGTACTGTCTCTGTGCTATGCAAAGGACAAAAACCTGACTGAAACAGGGCCAAGGATCTGACAGCATCGAGATGTGCCTGAAACTGTTGGGCTACCACCCATTCAATAACCTTCCCAAAAAGGGACAGTTGGAGACTTGCTGATAGGTGGCTGGGGCGTCGGTGTCCAAAGATGGTTTCTTAAGCAGGGGGTGGACCACTGCAATTTTATGGGTGTCCAACTCCCTCCCCTCCTGAAAGGAAGCATAGAGAACCCCAGCCAACAACAGCTGAAGCATCTTCTATCTGGATTTCACCAGACAGGATGGGCAACAATCTAATTTAAAACTGGTTGCCCTCATCGCCTCAAACGTCTCCCCTACATCAGTGGTGCCACCTTTGCCCTAACCACCTACTCTCCCACCTGTAAGGATGGCAGGCCGGCGTGTTGTAGGACGCAGGGAGAGGCATTCTCAGGGAAGAACCCCCCAGCAGGACACCATCAGGCCCCAAGGCAGGGCGCCCCCAACCACACCAGAACCGCAGCCTCAGGAGGCCACAGGAATGCTGACAATGGCGGAGATGGGAAAGCGGCCAGTGGCCACGCCCCCAGCACCACCACGTGGTCAGGGACTCCCCCTGCAGCCTCAAGAGGCCATAGAAACGCCGACAATGGCGGAGACAGGAAAGCAGCCAGTGGCCATGCCCCCAGCACTGCCACATGTCCAGGGACTGCCCCCGCCCCTGGTGAGATGCTCGGAGCAACTGAGGGCACGCACAGGGGCGGGGCTTGTAGTACATAACCCAGCACCGCAGATACAACGGTGCTGGTGATTTCTGAGAAACCGGCCCCCCACCTTGCTTGCTTTGAACGACTTGGACAAGTGTTTGTTTGAACGTGAAGACTCCGTGTGCGTGGACCCTTCCTCCCTCGGCTACCAGATACGTGTGAGATTGTGAGGCAGTGGCAGTGAGTAATTGGGTTCCCTGAGTGTGTTCCCCTGTCCCTTGGGCTCCTTCCTTCCCCTCCCAGGCGTGAGTGCCCTTGTCTCCCTACCCTTCACGGGTCCCCCTTCCCCATTCCACCCGGCACAAATCCTCACCTTGTTCCCTTCCCCCCCGTGTACCTGGAGTGTAGTGTGTGTACCAGGAAAGCGTGTACTGTGGTATCCCAGGACTCGCTGCCCTATGATGATAGGGGTCTGTTCTCTTTAATTAGAGGTGAAGACCCACACACTATCCTGATGGGCATTCTATACGTTGGGTGCGTACCCCCGCGGCTGGGATTGCACCTCGGTCGCGAGTGGGATAGTGTGAGTGTGACCCCCAAACCCTCCACCCCGGTGACACCACCTCAACTGCCTCAGGTCCTTGGTGAACCAAGGGGACCTGTGCTGATGAAGCAGTGGCAACAGATGCCTGGGTGTAACCAAGTCAATGGCCAAAGTCAAGATGTCAGTCCATAAACCAGGCCATCGAAAGAGCAGCCATCAAGGTCAGTGGGCATATCCCCCAGAGAATTCTGAAAACCAATTGGATCCATCAGGTTCCATGGGCAGACTGACCTAACCAGACCACCACCCTGATGAGGTAATAGGAGGGCCAGGATCTGGACCTTCATGGAATACTGATCCGACCATGACACCCCTGAGAACTGGAACACCTGTATCCAAGCTGGTGCAAAATATTAAATCCAATGTGTCCCCCACCTCACACGTNTTTTGGCCCTGTGTCGCCTGACGTTCACCCTGCAACCCAATACCTACAACACCGATAAGATCAAGGTGGCCTTTATTATTGGGAATTTGGGGGGTACCGCCCTGGAGTGGGCTACGACCTTATTGAAAGGGAATAGCCCCCTATTGGAAGCTTATGATGACTTTTTAAAGGAATTTACATTCCTATTCGATAACCTGCACCGCACGCAGGACGCAGAAACTCTGATCATGTCCCTTCGGCAATGTAAAGGAAATATGTTAGATTATGTGACCCGTTTCCAGCAATTAGCCTTAGAATTACAGTGGCCCAACAACGTATTAAGGGTAATGTTCCGTAAAGGCTTATGCGATGAGATCAAGGATCAGCTTACCCTTGTGACCTTACCCGAGACCTGGGAAGCAATCGCCCATTTGGCATTGCAAATCGAGGAAAGATTGACTGAGCGAAAACAGGAGCATCGCCAAGAGGTAAAATCATTCCCAGCGAAGCCATTCCCCCTTCCTGGGACCCCCAAGGCCCCCGAACCTGAGCCTATGCAACTGGGGGCTTCCCGGGGGCCCTTGACCAAAGAGGAGCGCGAGCGTCTCCGGACCTCGCGCTCGTGCTTCTATTGTGGGGAACCCTCACACTTCATAGGGGAGTGTCCCGTGATACCCCCGTATCGGCGGGAATCGGGAAACGCCCGGAACCGGGATGGACCGGGGCCGTTTTGGTTCTGAGCTGCGCCAAAAGCCCCGTTAGACAACCCAGATTCGACCCTCACTTCCAAGTTCCCATTACCCTTTCGCTCTCCCCTCAGACCTCCCTTGTGACCTGGGCCCTCATAGACTCTGGGGCCTCGAGTAATTTCATGGATGTGGGGTTTGCCCAAGGCCACGGGCTCTCCACCTTGCCCAAGCGGATCCCCGAGTCCATTCACTCCATTGACAGGTCCCCCCTAGTGTCGGGGCCCGTAACTACCGCCACAGCCCTGGTACAGTGTGACATCGGGAATCATACCGAGTCTATTGCCTTTGACATCGTCTGTACTCCCCTCTTCCGCATAGTGCTAGGGGCCTCTTGGCTCCGCACCCACGACCCCCATATTGTCTGGTCAAAGAAAACGATTCAATTTTTGGCCCCCCAGTGTGTACAGATGCCTGCGGCTGCGGCCACAGACACAGGGGTGCGCCACATACCCCACCGCCACGCCGACACATACGGAAGAGATGGAAGAATATTGGGACTATCAGGACGTGTTTAGCAAGGTACGAGCGATGGAACTTCCCCCGCATCGGCCGTATGATTGTCCCATTGACTTGCTCCCTGGGACTGAGCCCCCATTTGGATGAATTTACGCCCTAGCCGAGCCAGAACTTCATGCCCTCCACCAGTATTTGGACGATAGTTTGCGACAACGCTTCATCTGCCACTCCAGTTCCCCTGCCGGGGCTCCAATCTTCTTTGTGGCCAAGAAAGACGGGGGACTTTGGCCTTGTGTGGATTTTAGGGGACTCAACAGCATCACTGTCAAAAATCGCTACCCCTTGCCTCTGATCCCTGAGCTATTGGACCATCTCCAAGGAGCGCAACTATTTACCAAACTGGATCTGCGGGGCGCCTATAACCTCCTGCAGGTCCGCGCAGGGGATGAATGGAAGACAGCCTTTCGTACACGCTACGGATTGTTTGAATACCGCGTGATGCCGTTTGGCCTTGCCAATGCACCTGCCGCCTTCCAGCATTTCTTCAATTACATTTTTTGGGATATATTAGACGTCTACATCATAGCATACCTGGATGACATCCTGATTTATTCCACTACCAAGGAACAACATGTACAACATGTTCGGGAAGTCTTACGTCGTTTACGAAACCAGAAACTTTACTGCAAACGAGAAAAATGCTTGTTTCACATCACGTCGGTGAGCTTTTTAGGCTTCATCATTAGCCCCACAGGAGTCATGATGGACCCCCAGAAGGTCGAGGCCCTGCGACGGTGGCCCCCTCCAAAGACGGTAAAGTCCTTGCAGCGATTCTTGGGCAGTACTAATTATTACCGGCAGTATATCCCCAACTATGCCGAGATCACTACCCCCCTTACGCAATTGCTGAAAAAGAACGCCCCCTATCAATGGGGAACAGAGCAGCAATTCAGCTTTGAGTTCTTAAAGAAGGCTTTTACCTCGGCGCCGCTACTCCAGCACCCTGATTTCGCCCGGCCATTCCAGATAGAGGCCGATGCATCCGGACAAGTCTTAGGAGCAGTATTACTGCAAGCTCTGCTAGACACTGAGAAACTGCTACCTTGTTCATATTACTCCCGGCAACTGACGCCGGCTGAATGTAATTATAATATCTTGGACCGTGAACTCCTTGCGATCAAGGTAGCATTCGAAGTCTGGTGGCATTATCTTGAAGGCGCAAACCACCCGGTGACTGTGGTAATGGACCACAAAAACCTCACCTTCTTACAGACGGCCCAGATCTCCAACACCCGCCACGCTCAGTGGGCTCTATTTTTTGCCCGCTTTGATTTCCGTATAAAATACCGACCGGGACGGCTACATATTCTGGTGGATGCTCTATCCCGGTACTACGAGGAGCGTCCAGCCCCGCCCTTGCTACGCGCTCATATCCTCGAGACAAAAACATTTGCCGCTACCTACCTGTCCCTTGCAGACCTACGCGAAGCCTCGGCCCGAGAGTTGTCCACGCCTGACGATCCGGAAACAGTGGTCCAAGATGAAATTCATACTCGGAAAGGGCTTATCGTAGTGCCCCCTTCCTGCCAAGCACAGATTCTTTGGGCACACCACGAAGCCCCGACTGCGGGGCATCCGGGTATCGAAAGGACTCGACAGCTGATCCAAAGGACCTTTTGGTGGCCAACCCTGAAGCAGGATGTTGAGCAACACGTAACCAGTTGTGCCACCTGCGCTCAAACCAAAAACCCTCACCAGAGCCCAACAGGACTACTCCAATTGCGCCCGCTGCCTGCAGGCCCATGGCAAAGAATCGGGCTGGATTTCATCATTGAGCTCCCTCTGTCACGGCAATATACGACCATATTGGTCGTATTAGACCATTTTTCGAAAATGGGGCACTTTATCATGTGCAAGGGCCTGCCCACGGCCAAGAAAACAGCTCTGTTAGTTTTGTGACATGTGCTCAAGTTGCATGGCTGCCCCACGGAGATTGTGAGTGATCGGGGAACACAGTTCACCTCCTGCTTTTGGAAAGCCCTTTTTCAAGCCCTCCAAGTCACACTTAACCCCACCACCGCCTACCACCCGCAGGCCAATGGACAGGTGGAACGGGTAAACCAAAATATAGAACAATACCTCCGTTGCTACGTGAATTACTTACAGGATGATTGGTATCGATGGCTCCCCTTGGCGGAATTCACGTATAACAACGCCCCTAACGCATCCCTTGGAAATTCCCCTTTTTTTGTAAATTATGGGTACCATCCATGTATTGGGACTGTGCAAACCCCTGCGCCGGTGGTACCAGCCACAGGAGCTCTTGTACAACAGATCCGGGAAGCTCAGGCTATAGCTCGACACGTCCTCCAGGAAGCACGACAACATTATAAAGCTCAAGCCGACAAACGATGCCAGGACAATCCCCCCCTCCACCCTGGAGAATTAGTCTGGATTGACCGTCGGCGCTACCCCTCTACGCGCCCGTCCGCTAAATTAGATGCTAGGTTTATTGGCCCCTACCCTATCGTGCAACAAGTGAATGACGTGACCTACACAGTCCAGCTCCCCCCCCCCATGTGCGAATACACCCCACATTCCACATTTCCCACCTGAAGAAAACAAACCCCATGCGTCCCCAACAAGATCGTCCTCCTCCCGGCCCAGTATCCCACACGGCTATGGGCCTGGAATATGAAGTCCGGGCTATTCTAGATTTCTGAATCCATCATGGTAGACTTCAGTATCTAGTGGACTGGGTCAGATATAGCCCTGAGGAATGCTCTTGGGAGCCTGCGGCACAGCTTGCCGCACCTCGCCTTCTCCGGGCATTCCATTTGTGGCACCCGTCCCATCCTGGCCCAGCTCAGGCTGCCTTCCGGCGGCCTCGAGGGGGGGGGTTATTGTAAGGATGGCAGGCCGGCATGTTGTAGGATGCAGGGAGAGGCGTTCTCAGGGAAGAACCCCCCAGCAGGACACCATCAGGCCCCAAGGCAGGGCGCCCCCAACCACACCAGAACCGCAGCCTCAGGAGGCCACAGGAACGTCAACAACGGCGGAGATGGGGAAGAAGCCAGTGGCCACGCCCCCAGCACCGCCACATGGTCAGGGACTCCCCCCGCAGCCTCAAGAGGCCATAGAAACGCCGACAATGGTGGAGACAGGAAAGCGGCCAGTGGCCATGCCCCCAGCACTGCCACATGTCCAGGGACTCCCCCTGCCCCTGGTGAGACGCTCGGAGCATCTGAGGGCACGCACAGGGGCGGGGCTTGTAGTACATAACCCAGCGCCGCAGATACAGCGGCGCTGGTGATTTCTGAGAAACCGGCCCCCCACCTTGCTTGCTTTGAATGACTTGGACAAGTGTTTGTTTGAATGTGAAGACTCCGTGTGCGTGGACCCTTCCTCCCCTGGCTACCAGATACGTGTGAGATTGTGAGGCAGTGGCAGTGAGTAATTGGGTTCCCTGAGTGTGTTCCCACATCCCTTGGGCTCCTTCCTTCCCCTCCCAGGCGTGAGTGCCCTTGTCTCCCTACCCTTCACGGGTCCCCCTTCCCCATTCCCCCCGGCACAAATCCTCACCTTGTTCCCTTCCCCCCCGTGTACCTGTCTCTTATACACATCTAGATGTGTATAAGAGACAGGGAGTGTAGTGTGTGTACCAGGAAAGGGTGTACTGTGGTATCCCAGGACTCGCTGCCCTATGATGATAGGGGTCTGTTCTCTTTAATTAGAGGTGAAGACCCACACACTATCCTGATGGGCATTCTATACGTTGGGTGCGTACCCCCGCGGCTGGGATTGCACCTCGGTCGTGAGTGGGATAGTGTGAGTGTGACCCCCAAACCCTCCACCCCGGTGACACCACCTCAACTGCCTCAGGTCCTTGGTGAACCAAGGGGACCTGTGCTGATGAAGCAGTGGCAACAGATGCCTGGGTGTAACCAAGTCAATGGCCAAAGTCAAGATGTCAGTCCATAAACCAGGCCATCGAAAGAGCAGCCATCAAGGTCAGTGGGCATATCCCCCAGAGAATTCTGAAAACCAATTGGATCCATCAGGTTCCATGGGCAGACTGACCTAACCAGACCACCACCCTGATGAGGTAATAGGAGGGCCAGGATCTGGACCTTCATGGAATACTGATCCGACCATGACACCCCTGAGAACTGGAACACCTGTATCCAAGCTGGTGCAAAATATTAAATCCAATGTGTCCCCCACCTCACACGTCAGGCCCGTGGGATAGGCCCATGGCTGTCACAGTGACCATGAACTCCTGCTCTGCCCCTAAAAAACTGGCCCCATCATGTATATTGAAATCACCCAAGACAGAGCAATTTCAACACCACCTCTGAGACCAGCTCAGCTAGAGCAGTCAAGAAATCAACTGTGCAGCAGGGTGGTAATTACACCAAGAGGATCTCACATCTATCCCCAGCGAAGTCCAGCACAAGGTGGACACACTCGATACACACAGATCTTGTGGCATTCTCTGTAATGTTTTTCGATTCTCATGAGGATCTCACAAGAATTGGAACAATTTTTGATTCAGCCCTAAGTTGGACCCCAGTTTAGTGTGGAGGTGCGGAGATGGAGGAAGACAGGTTCCCACCCTTACTTCTCCGTTATGACAGTTAATAAAGAATGTGACTGATTGAATCCACATCTTTGCCCTTGTCTCCTTCTGTGATGCAGTGACAATTACCTTCCGCCCTCACATTCAGGGAGGGGGAAATTTGTAACTCCTCCCCCTCAGGAGGAAGGAGCTGGGTGAGCCAGAGCTGGCCGCAAAGGAGTATCAGCCCCAGCAGAGGATGCAAGCATCATAGCGCTGTAGTGTGATAAGGAACTTCTGCAAGATGGGGCTATTGTAGTGCCATTTTGGGTGTGCCAGCTCCCCTCCATGTGTGTGGGAGTGAGGAGTGGTGGCAGGATACGTGAGCTCCCACCTACTCGCCCATTACGGACACTCCACTCTGATCAGGGTGAACTGTGGAAAAGGAGTAGGGCGTAAATGATAGTGATTGTTTAGCAAGAAGGAGGTGGGTAGGCTACCCAAGCGGCACCTTGCAAACCTGATGCCTAGAGTTAAGCATAACAGGTTGGTGGGCTTCATCCTAAGCCCTGTGGAACCTGTGTGGAGCCGTCCGCAAACTGTGTGGATCTTCATTGCAGGCACATTGTGCCCCATGGAAACTGTGCGCTTGTGCGTGCACACAGGATCCACAGGGCATGGGATCATGGACACTGAGTTGGATCCCAGTTTAGTGGGGGTAGGGCTGAAGTGAGAATGGGTTTTTATTCTCGTGAGAATATGGCAGTAATCGAGCACTTTACCAATATGGCATGTTCTCAGTAATGGTTTGAGATCTTGGCCAGAAACTTGGCAATGTTTATTGTTTACTATGATTTACCATGTACTGTATTTATTGTTTACTGTGATTTACCATGTACCAGAAAACGTGCACCGTGTTTGTCCTGGCAATGTGCATGCACAAAATGGCCACCATAGTGGTTCTGCACATGTGCAGCCCTCTACCAAGATGACACCAGCATCACTGCCACCATTTTGGAAAAGGGTAGCTGTATAGGTAAGCAGTACATGGTAAATTTGTATATGGTACATGGTAAATTATGGTAAATGCTAAACAGTAAATCAAGAAAAACTTTCAACAGAAAACGTTTTGAGAAATGATGTTTTTCTCAATGATTGGTTCTCACTAAAAATAAATAGAGAACCGTGATTCTTGGCAAGAATAATAATAATAAAAAAACAGATCAAGTTACAGCCCTCATGGAGGGGTGGGGGTGGAGGCAGGTAGGTCCCCCCCCCTTTTTCCTCTGTTGTGAAAGTTAATAAAGAGTGTGACCATCTGAACCCACATCAGAGTCCTAGTCTCCTTCTGTGATGCAGTGGCAAATTCAGAAGTACTCAATGTCATTTGAAAAATCAAATGTACAAATACAGGATGGGGGTATCTGGCTTGGCAGCAATATATTTGAACATGATCTGTGGATTGTAGTTGATCACAAAATGAACATGAGTCAGCAGTGTGTGATGCAGCTGCAAAAAAGGCTAATGCAATTTTAGGCTGCATTCACAGACACATTGTTGCCAAGTCAAGAGAAGTAGTAGTTCCACTCTATTCTGTACTGGTCAGACCTCATGTGGACTACTGCGTCCAGTTCTGGACACTGCACTGTAAGGAGGACATTGACAAACTGGAATGGGTTCAGAGGAGGGCAACAAAGATGTTCAGGGATCTGGAAACCAAGTCTTATGAGGACAGGTTGAAGGAGCTGGGTAACATTTATCCTAGAGAATAGAAAACTAAGAGGACACATGATAGTGGTTTCCCACTACCCGAAGAGCTATCACCACAGAGAGGATGGCAAAGACGTGTTCTCACTTGCCAAGTGAAGGCAAGACTAGAAATAATGGGCACAAATTACAAGAAAGCAGATTTTGGTTAAACGTTAGGAAGGACTTGCTAACAGTAAGAGCTGTTCGACAGTGGAACAAATTGCCTAAAGAGGTGGTGGGCAGCTCTATGATTCTAGGACTCTATGATTCATCAGACAATAGGTGTGGAAGTCTGTCTGGCTTGTGGTAATATGCCAGGAGAAAGAAATAGCTTGGGCAATAGGTGCTTGAGGACACTACTATCTATTCTGAGGCACAATTTTAATTGTATGGTGTTTGTCCTAATAGTGGGTGTTTTTACATGACACCCCCCACCCCCCTCATGGACACACTGATCATATGGGGATTTTCTCATTTGAATACAGTGCATGCTCCTCTGACCTACACACCGTCCACCACCCAGTCCATGCACAGGGCATTCCGGAAAAAACTGGAGTGCCCCGTATGGATGGTACATGGACAGGGCAGACATACCGGGGGGTGCTCACTTGAAATGCTTCCCCATGTAGGATGCCCACAAACTCGCCTCTCACACCAACCATGGACCCACATCCAACCATCCATCTTGTTTAAAAACACCCAGTTAAATATGTATTTCTACCAGAAGGTTATATATTCTTGGGCATCTTCACTTTTCATTTCTTCACTCTTGAATGTGTGTATTAGGACATGAATTGCATAGCCAGATTTAAATGACATACAGTCGATGACATACAATATAGTGGTTTTGGGTATTGATACATACATGTGAAACATCAGAATTTTGTGTGCACATACATCTGTGGTGGTATATAGATATAATTTATATATACAGAGTACTAATATTTTGTACACAAATGTGTATATGTGCATGTTCACAAGTGTATATATGTACATATACACACGTATACTGACCTACATAAAAGTCTGCTAAAAACCAGAGCTACAAGAGATAGTAACTCTATCCAAATAAAAATAAAAGATGAAGTAAAGACAGTAGGGATGGGTGAACAGAATGCCGTTCGGATGTTTGGATGTTCAGTTCGAAACCTGAGTTCAGGTTTGGCTGTTCGGTTCGGTGGAATTCGGTTCATCCGAACTTGGCCGAACATTCAAAAAAGTGCTATCGGTACCGAAACCAAATTTTTTTTGGTATCGGTATTTTTGGCCCTGAAACCACCCCTGGTGCCAGGAAGTCTGCTCCTCAGCTGTCTCCCCCTTCCAGTCACGTTTTTCCCACCTAAAGTCACGTTTTTCCCACCCCATAACTAATCCGAACTTTTCCGAACTGTTCAGAAGTTTGAGCATTTGGTTCAGAAGTTCGGTTTGGCCGTCCGAACAGGCCAAGTTTGGGCTGAACTCCGAACTTCCGAACCACGTTCGCCCATCCCTAAAAGACAGCTACGTCCAACCTACTGTTTTTTTGCTGAGAGTATAGATGCACTACTTTTATGAAAGCTAGTCAGTGTCCCATCTTCAATAGATTACTTTTTGTGAGTTTAATCCATACAAGATGTTCTACAATGTAGTAGAAGTAAGCTAAATTAGAACACAAGACATCAGAACAGTGAATAACTGGTAGTCTAAAACTATGATAAACTTTCTCTGCATACAATATTTTCAAACTTCAAAAACCTTAGTGAAAAATTAGAACCGTAATACATACAGTTGAAAACTGGTTGTCTTCCCATCCCCCTTTGCTTTCAGTACAACAAGCTGTTCTATTTCTGTTTGGTTGATATTGGTTGCATTTTTTCTTTTCCTTTTGTTACCTTTTTCCCCTCTTGCTTGTAGGATTTAATGATATATAGCTAAAATGCCAAGTTACAAGTTTGGAAGTAAATACTAATAGTAAGATGATATCAATTATACAGTGAGTTTTTAACTGCAATACTGAACTGAGTGGTAAGCACATTTCCTAGTATTATCCCAGCTGGAATGGCTTTTAAAATACTAAAAGTGAGATGAATAATTTAACACCTCTCTAGGGGATCTTTATTAATTAACTTAAGAACATCTTCTAGAGGTGTTATTTCTAACTCTCACCCCTATAATGAATATGCCTATTCTCCCTATAATGCACTGCATAGAAATGAACGCTTCCCTGGAATTATAATCCTTTACACACCACCTTCTTTCTGAGAATTCCAAAATTGCTAGTGCGTCATATTAATAAACTAAAGGGTGGATCTTTAGAATAAAAATTATACTTGGGTGACTAACCTCTCTGGAAAGTGAAAGAAGTTAAATGATAAAGTATTGTTTTTGCCTATAAGAGTCTTAAGTTTCACAACACCACCATTACCTTTGTTAAAGAGGACAAGACACAAAGAACCTAAGAGCAAGTCATGTTTGCAAGGTATTGGAACACAGACCCATATGCCAGAGAAGACATGGTTGAATGTTAAGAGGTCACTTTTAGAAGTCCAGTGCAAATAAAGAACATCTGCTCAACTAAGATGCAAGCAAGGGTGGATCTTAAATGGACAAGGTAGATCTCAAAGGAGAGCTGAATGCCAGCAATGAAACAAAAGTATCAGCTGGCTCAGTCCACTCCTGTCTGAGTAACACATACTAACACAATTCCCTTTCCGTTCCAAACACTGCCTTGCCTATTCTCTGTGGTTTTACTTTTGATCAAAGAGAAGTAGCTGTGGCTGGAATGTCAGCAAAAATTCCTCATTTCTTCCCGGTTTTGGGTTGAAATACACATTCCGTCAGCATCACTAAGTCATTCAGCATTACTTGTTTGTGATCTTTGATACCTAATCATACAGTAAAAGCATTCCTACATTTTTGAAGTAAATATCAACAATAGTTCTGGGAGTCATTAACAGAAATTTTAACACAGTGTGCTCTCTTTACAAACAGTACAAAAAACTGCTTTTCTTTAAATGTGTGAATTGGTTACCGGTGTCATGGGATATCTGTTGATGTCTCCTAAGAAAGTATGTGCCCTTTGAATGTTGAGAAGAGATGTTTATTTGTTCCAGTTAGTGTCAAAAAGTATTAAAGTGAGAGAGGTTCATTCTTAAAAAGGCAAACTTTTAATTTAAAAAATGACATTCACTTGAAAAGTCATAAATATCTCTTTTGTATATATTTGAAGCATTGGGTTTTTTTGAAGTTTTAAAGCATGAGAAGATTTCTTTAAAGAAATCTTTCTTTAAAGTTCATTTAAAGTAATCTACTTTCCTTTAAAGTTCAGAATTGTTTCGAGACAACTGCTAAGGCATACCGACAACCGAGTGTCTCTCCAGAACAAGACAGTAGAACAGCTATCAGACTTGTAGACATGAGGGTGGCTGGGAGAGGAGGGGACTACTTCTGCCCCATGCCCAGATTTTGCCCTTTATCCTTCTAGACCTAGCCTCTACTAAAAAGAATGCATAAGTTGTTCAAAACAGAAGAGTTTCACACGAAGAGTCTGAAGGCATTTAATGAAGACTACGCCATAGTAACAGACCTTGCTGGCTGTTTGTATCTGAGACCAATAAGGCTACTCAAGTTCAATTTGCTGCATATGAAATTATGAATGCTGGTAAAGCAGTGGCAAGAGCTACATTCCATGATATTTGGTCTATCTTCAGTTTTGTTAAACACATCCGTATTTTTAGCAAGATAGTGAAATATATGTTGCATCACTGTAATGAGATATATGCATAATACTCACCATTCCCTGTGACCTTTTTTCCTCTTCCTCCACCTCTCAGAGACCTGACAGCAATTCAAGCCTATATTTGATGAAAATGTGACTGTAAACTTGAGAATGCAGAGGGGGAGAAAATGAGTTGGTTGCTTATCTGTCTGTCTGTCTGTCTCTTTCTCTCATTACAATTGCCAGTCACCTAGCAACCAGAACCTCAGCTAGTTGTGCCAATCAACCAAAGTCAAATCATTCAGCTCAAACTAACATCAAAAGAAGAAAAAAGAGAATCAAGAACACTCATCTGTAAGGTTCTCCTCCCCCACTTCCTGAGCAAATAAAACTGTGTGTTTATTCTGAAAGTGACATTCATAACTATACATCCTTAAATTGTTAGCTCTTTTTTCACTGTTTCATCTCCCTATGTAATTATGCAATAAACCCCTTTCATACTCATCCATAGAGCTGCTCCCCCAATGTTTTCTACCAGTTATTTCCCTCCTCTGAAGAGACAGGAAAGTGCTACATTCTCTAAACATGAAGGGAGGTGATAAAGCTATTGCAGTTTCTGACTGGGCCTAACATCCTCATTGTGGATCAGTTCTCTTCTCCTGTGGACAGTGGTCTCTGTGGGAGAAAAGGTCAGCAGTGGTAATATTATTTTTTGGATATGGTAAGTTATGCCATTCCTTCTATCCTGTCTTTTTCTCTTTAATGGACTGCTAGTTATAACCTGAGGCTGAGCATGCTGGTGAAAAAAGCAGCATGCTCATTTTAACTTGACAGCAAGGTTTGAAAAAGCACTCTTCCATGATATTTCAGTACAGACATAACCACTATTTTAGAACAAGCATAAGACCATTTCCCACATGTTATATTTAATAATAACTAAAGAACACCATATTTACATCCAGAAAAATATCAAGTGCTTCCAGAGGTTCACAGAATTTAAGACTACTACGGTCCTTGTTCTAGCTGAGGAGTGGGCAAAGTTCCCCTGCCCAAGAGCTGCATACAATATTTTTCATATCTTTGAGATCCACAAGGCACATTACATTAAATTGCAGCTTCACCTGATTTCAGGAACAGGGCAGAGCAGCTTCCTTCAGCTCCCTCTTCACATCAAAGCTCGGTCTCTCAGGTGGATTCCGGTAGCAGCAGTAGTGGCACAGAGCATGTTTCCCGCTAATCCAAAGAGGTTCCAGTAGTGGAAATGGCAGCTTGGCTTCTCTTGTACCTGAGGGAACCAAATGGACATGGCTGTAGGTAGCCACTTTGGGGCGGGCAAAGTTTCCTAATCCCAAGAGCTACATCCATTTATCACAAAGGGACCAAAGAGCTACATGTGGATCTAGAGTCACAGTTTACCCATTTCTAATATAGGTGCCCAAGAGTTCCTATACCAGAATGTAGCTCCCGAGCTGCTATTTGCCCATCTCTGTTCTAGTCTACTGCAAAACACATGTCATAGAATTTCATGTATTAGTTCCTGAATCCCAAGTTCAGTTTCAAAGTGTTAAGAAGAGTCTTGGGAGAAAGTCATTTTTACCCAGGAACACGTTAATTACAGTGATCTCTAAATGTTTGTTTCATTTCAAGGAAACCATGATGTGTATTTTTCTTGAAACTCCTGAAGCCTTATAGTAATGGTGATGCTCTGCTCTTTCTTACTGAAGCCTGTGCTAATGGATCGGCAAGATTGTGAGCACAGCAGTTGGATTCACATGAAGTTGTCCATGCTCAGGCTGGGCCACATATATCAACCAGAATAAAGGATGTGGAAGTGACATGATGAGGCAAAGTCAGAGAATTTTTGTATGTCCCTGACCACCAAGCAATTCTGCTGTTATATTCAGGCACCCATAACAGTCAAACAAATGTCTGTGTATTTTCCAGGAGCATGTAAAAAGGTCAGGTTCAAGATGCTTGCACAACTACTCCATAGGGTGTTGGGCAAGCATCCCAGGAGGCAACACCCATAGCTGTGGTAGGTTCAAGGCCGTAGTTGTTTCAACGATAACCCTCCTGCTAGAAAGGCTTGTGGTCGGAGGAGGGGTTCCCCACGGGAGTCAAGTTCATTAGATGTTTCTTGACAGCGTGACAACGCATCGGCAATAGTATTCAGTTTTCCTGGGCGATAAATTATTTGAAAGACAAAGTGGGCGAAGAAAAGGGCCCACCTTGCATGCCGGGCGTTCTGAATTCTTGCCGTCTGGAGGAATACTAAATTCTTATGGTCGGTGATTACTTGAATTGGGTGTTGGGCCCCCTCAAGGAAATGGCGCCAAACTTCGAAGGCTGCTCGAATGGCTAATAACTCTCTATCGAGCACCGTGTAGTTTCTTTCGGCCGGAGTTAACTGTCGGGAATAGAAGGCACAAGGTTTGGGTATAGGCCCTTCGGTTTGGGGTTGGGAAAGAACTGCCCCTATAGCTACGCTTGAGGCATCTGTTTCTACGATAAACGGCTGGGTGAAGTCCGGATATTGCAGGATAGGAGCGCTCATGAAGGCCGTCTTCAAACGCTCAAATGATTTTCGTTGTTCTGGTCCCCAAACATACAGCTGCCCCTTTTTCAAAAGGGTGGTTAACGGTGCAGTAAGTTCCGCATATAGCGGAATATAATGCCGATAATAATTCGCGCTCCCGAGGAAGCGTTGGAGGGGCTTGACGGCCGAGGGTGCGGGCCATTTTTGAATGGCACTAATTTTCGCGGGGTCCATCGTGATCCCTTGGGCTGATATTATAAATCCAAGGAAAGGGAGTTCGGTTCGATGAAACGCACATTTTTCCATCTTACAGTACAGATGATGCTGGCGAAGTCGGTCAAGGACCGTACGAACATGCAGAACATGTTGGTGGGCATCTGGAGAAAAAATAAGAATGTCGTCCAAATAGGCAATGACAAACTGATCCAAGATGTCCCTAAATATATCATTTATTAAGTGTTGAAAGGCGGCAGGGGCATTTGCAAGCCCATAGGGCATTACCCGATATTCGAAGTGCCCATACCTGGTACGAAAGGCCGTTTTCCATTCGTCCCCTTCTTTTACTCGCAAGAGGTTGTATGCACCCCGGAGATCTAATTTGGTGAAGATCTTGGCTCCTTGGAGCCTATTCAGTAATTCGGGGATCAGGGGCAATGGATATCTATTTTTTACAGTGATAAGATTGAGCCCTCTATAGTCAATGCACGGTCTCAAACCTCCGTCTTTTTTGGGTACAAAAAAAAGCGGTGCCCCGCCGGGTGAAGTAGAGGGTCTAATAAATCCCTTTTTCAAATTGTCATCGATGTACTCTTTTAATGTTTTCAACTCTGGTTCGGACAACGCATAAATCCGCCCATATGGGGGAACAGTGTTGGGGAAAAGTGTAATGGCACAATCATAAGGTCGATGGGGAGGTAGTTGTAAGGCTTCTTGTTTCCGGAAAACATCCCCTAGATCGGCATATTCCATGGGCAGGCCAGGTTCTGCCATGGTGGCCTGGATGAACTTATAGTCTTTATCTAAGGGTGGAGGCCGTTGACAACAAGCGTTACAAAACTTGGACGAGAAGGATATTTTCTTGGTTTCCCAGTTAATTTCAGGGTTATGTTTTTTCAGCCACGAGGCCCCCAACACTATGGGGAAGGCAGGGGTGCTGACAGCATCTAAGAGGAGTCGCTCCTGATGGTCTCCTATCCACCCTTCCATCTCCGGGGTGCCATGCGTCACGGGCCCGGAGACAAGGGGGGACCCATCTATCGAAAAAATGGTTTCCGGACTTGCCTTGGGAACCAGGGGAATCCCATATCGTTTGGCTACATGTAGGTCTATAAAGTTTCCCGAGGCTCCTGAATCAATAAGGGCGGGTAACACGAGGGACTTCCTCGGGTGCGTGTGCAGCATTACCGGGACTTGTATCTGGTCTCCTTGTTGCCACGTCGAGGCTAATTGAAGACCTCTGGGGCAGGGTTCCTTCAGAGGGGTGGCCGGGGCGTCCCCTGCCCGCCCCGGCCTCGCTCGTTTCCCTGTCCCCGGCGATGGGGCGGTAACTGGGGACAGGAGCTAGTGAAGTGCCCGGCTAGTCCACAATAGAAACAAAGCCGTCCGGTTCGACGTCGTTCTTTTTCTTGTGCATCAAGGGGGCTTCGTGATGCCCCAATCTGCATAGGTTCTGGTCCCTCGGTCTTTCCCATCCCCACGTCCAGTACTGGACCCCGGGGTGCCCAGTTCCGGGGCGCCTCCTGCCGTCGTTCTCTACGTCGTTCCGATAAACGTTCGTCGATCTGGCACGCCAGGTTAACAAGCTCTCCCCATTTTTCTGGCGTGCTGATTAAGGCGAGTTGGTCCTTAATCTCATCATGGAGACCTTTACGGAAAAGGACCTTTAACACTTCATCAGCCCACCCCAATTCTACGGCCAATTGCTGGAATCGGGTTACGTATTCCAGCAACGGCCCTTTCCCTTGTTTTAGTGACATAATAGCCGCCTCCGCGTCTCGCTTTCGGTGGGGATAGTCGAACAAGAACTGAAATTCGCGTAAAAATCCCTCGAGGTCATGAAGCAACGGGCTATCCTTCAGAAGGAGCGGTGTGGCCCAATCCAGTGCAAGGCCTTCGAGATGCCCAATAATGAAGGCCACCTTGGCCGTTCCGGAGGCATATGTTCGTGGCTGAACCTGGAAGGCTAACTTACACAAAGCAAGGAAGCCTTGAAACTGCCTTCGGTCTCCCCCAAACTTTTGAATGGGGGGATGTCGGGGTTCTCGTCCCTGGAGTTCCTCCATGGCTACTTGGGGGGGCGGAGGCTGCTCACCCCCTATAGCCCCCTGCGCTGCCGCTCCTCCTAGGGCTCCTTCGCCCCCTACTGCCCCTTGTTCTCTAAGATCCTTTAGCTCCATCGCCAGAGCCTGGATAGCCCGCTCCATTGCCTCCATTTGTTGCGCCAAGTCCATGGCCTAGTGCCGGCGATACTGTTAGGTTTGGGTTGGGATACCACGGGAGACCGTGGATATGGCGCTAACTTGACTTAGTTTGCCTTACTCCCCTCCCCCCAGACGGGTGCCCAGAGGAAGGCTCACACGTATGTAGCTGCAAAGATTCCCCTCAGGTTAACGGGTGGCCAAGCTCTTACGAGCGTAGGGGCCGTTTCATCACAGGGGTTCGATCAGCGAGAGGTAGGAGCCAAACTCTGGTTCCCTATGCAGGGTACAAAATGCCCTGCCCCTAACACAACCACCCACCCACTTACACACGGTGTGGAAAATTGGGAACGGTGCAACCCGAGGTAAGTGCAGGGTGGGGGAGGAGAACCACAGACAGGGAATGGAGGGGCACAGAGATGCACACAGGAGAGAAGGGAAGGACTACCGTTTTAGACACAGGGAAGGCCCCCTAGTGCACCACGCACCCGCCTTCCCCCACAACAACCCCACGACTCCCTCCTCGCCTTCTCTCAACCCACTCCCAATTCCCTCGCAGACACTCACCACAAACACTCAGCAAGCACACACCTTCCACTCTCCACTCAGTCACGGTTCTCTATTGCTCAAGTGCTCTCCGATCTCCCAGGGGCCAGCTTCACATCAGACTGATCGCCGGCAAGGTCTGTCCCGCACTTCCGGGTTTAAGTATTCCTGGCCCCGCCCCCTTTTGGCGCTGGGCCTGGAGGCGTGCGGAGCGTCGCGTCGGGTTGCCTGGCTCCGCCCCCGACGTTGTCGGCTCCTCCGCCTGTGCGCCGCTTGTTTGCATCCCCGCCCCTTCAGGGAGCGGGGTCTCTAGCGCTTGCGAGGTTTCCTCTGGGGGCCTGGCCTCCCCTGCATCTTGGGCTTGAGGGCCCCCGACCTCCTGTTCCCTGTTTTCTGGGGTGTTTCCCACCGGGATTCTGGTGGGGCGCGGTCTCGTGCGTCGGGAAAGGGCCCTAGCCCTGACAGCCGTTCGAACATTCAGTTCGGATGTTCGGTTTCATCTTCCAAACAGGCTGAGTTCGGCTCGAACTCCGAACATCCGAACCACGTTCGCACATCCCTAGTAAAAGCATCAGAAATTAAAGAATTGAAAGCAGTGGGTACTGAGAAATAAAAGTCAATGGTTGCTTGGAAATAATGGTTCTTAAAACAGTACAGTGTATCAAACAATCTAGCTGCCATATAGCATCCTGCACGAAATGTAAAGTAATGAGTACTGTAACAGGAAACAATTAAACCTGTCAACTCTACCTCAAGCAATAGAAGTGAAAGGGTGAAATTGTGTCCAACATGAAGCAAATGTAGTGGAGTTTTTAATGTACTCTTTACTCCCTCGAGATAGATTTGGTCAATTAAGCACAAGAAATGAGCAAGGAAATAGAGGTTTCACAAATTCAGCTGTTTTCCTGGCTTCAGAGAGTTTGAGTATTTGTTCATTCACTCTCAGTACAATAACTATGGCTGCTTGCTGATGTTCATGGGCAGGAACTTCCATGAATTTAACTCACTTTACCACAGTCACATGAAATTCCTGCTTGTGTGCGCGGGGGCCTTAGCGTTATTTTTCCATTCTCCTGTAAAATTCAACAACATAATACAGGACTGTATTTTGAGTACTGTATCCTGTTATTAAATTGAATGGAAATACAGAAGATTAATGCAAAAACCCCTCGTGTACATGAGTGGGGATTTCACACGACTGCACAAATGTGAGTTAAACTCACCCCCTTCCTGAACATCAACGAGCAGCCTATGGTGTGATCTTCTGGCTGTTCAGTGTTGACACTAGCACCTGGCACCAGCATGAATCCCATTGAAGTGAATAGTACCCACCATGCTTGCAATCATATTAATCATCTGGAGAACTGCACTTTAAATAAGTACTATAAAAAACTTGGGGTGTCCTTTTGTTCTTGCTAATGGAAGAGACTTCAGTCTGGTAGGGATCTGGGGGATCATGGAAACAAGGGAACTGCCATCTCTCCAGCACCACTGAAAGTCCTCATGCTTGTATAGCATAACCTAATGTTTGGATGATGATCAAAAGCACAATGAGTTGGTCACATTTAATTTGCTGCACTGTAATATCAACCATAATTGGGATTAAGAAGAAACTACCAATGTGGATAGGAAATTCCATATATATTCACAATCAGTGAATGAAAGTAGCACAACTGAAGAACTGTTGATTAGAGATTGAGAAAATGTAGAGGAAAAACCTTGAAGGTGAAGGGAAGAAGCTCGTACTGGATGTAAAAGTGGAGAGGGATCCAATGGAGAGAGCAAATAAAGGACTGAACATGATCGGTCTTTTAACGTAATTGGGTGTTTTTACATGCACATTTCTCCTGGATGTTTGCTGTTACATCCTGAACTTTGTGTGTCTAAATCACTCACCCAGATCTTAAACATCCGGATCTTTGAACTTCTGTGTAGAACTTCTACCAGAACTTTTGTGTTTAAAAAGTTCTCCTGGTAAACTGCTTTACTCCAGGCAGCTGTGGTCACTTGGTTTCCATGGCAGCCTGTCACATCTACAGCTGTGGCTACTTTAGGCTGCCTCAGGGCAGTGTTTGTGTGAAGAATGCATCCAGGAACTGCCTCAGGGCAGGGTTTGTTTGAAGAATGCATCCGTAAGTTACTTGTGGACTTGTAAACCCAGAAGATTGAAAAATCCAGAACTTTAACATGTGTGTAAAAATGCCAATTGTTAGCTTCCAAGGCTAATGACACAATCCTGGAACATAAATATTTTGAAACTACTCATTGGCTCTGGTTGGAGCAGTGAGTCTATTGGGCTGGTAGAGACAGCACCCCACTGCTGCTTTTGTCATTACCCACATCACTATAATGAGAGTCAGAACATGCACAGAACACTGATCTGTGCCTCTGCCTTCTGAGCATGTGTGAGATCCCATTATTTATATGTACATTTTTTACCCTGCCCCTCTCACTACAAGCAACTTGGGGTGGCTCACAAAATTCTTAATTAAAACACAATAAAAATATAACATATAAAACATATTAAAAGTCTAATCACGCACAAAAAAATTAAACACCAACAGTTCAGAAAAGAAGTACCCCGATCCCACCCTCTCATGCCAGGTCTTACAATTACATCAGAATGCAAGAATATTTGGGCAAAGGTGAACCTCCATTGGAAGGGAGTTCCAGAGCAATGGTGTGGCCACCGAGAATGCCTTCCTGTTTGTTCAAAACCATCGGTAACACAAGACTTCCAAGAGGACACCCCCGACGACCACAGGGGCTGACCAGAGGCCCAGGGAGTGAGGTGATCACTCAGATAAGTGGGGCCTAGACCACGAAGGGCTTTAACGGTCAGTACCAGCACCTTGAATTGGGTTCATAAAACAATAGGCAGTCAATGCTGCACTTGGAGCACAGGTGTTATGTGCTTCCTGCGGCCCGTCCCAATAAGGAGATGGCCGCCGCATTCTGCACTAGCTGAAGCTTCCGAACTGTCATCATCATCAGCCCCACGTAGAGCACATTGCAACAGTCAACCCTCAAGGTGATGAATGCATGGATGATAGCAGCAAGATCAGAGTCTGAGACATATGGGCGGAGACTTTTCACCAGATGTAATTGGCGAAAGGCACCCCTGGCCACAGCCAACACCTGAGAATCCAGGTGAAGCTGTGAGTCCAGGAGCACCCCTAGGCTCTGCACAGATGGAACCAAAGAAAGATGGACATCCCCAATAATGGGGAGACCTCCTCACTCAGATCACCAGTCCCACCAGCTAGCACCACCTCTGTCTTATCGGGATTAAACTTCCATTGGCTTGACCTCATCCAGTCCCCCTCCCCCTCAGTGGCCAGGCACCAAAACAACAAGGAGACAGCGAGGCCTGAGTCAGATGAAAATGACAGATACAGTTGGGTGTAGTCTTCATATTGATGACAGCGCCCCCCCCCCCTGCTGTGCACGACCTCCCCAAGAGGCTTCACTTATATGTTAAACAAGAGAGGGGACTGAATGGAACCCTGTGGGACTCCACATGGGAGGTCACCAGGTGACGAAGTACAGTCCCCTGGCACTACCCTCTGGGATCTATCTGTAAGGTAGGAATGGAACCAATGTAAAATGTTTCTTTCCACCCTCGCCAGGTCCTGCAGATGAGTCACCAACAACTCATGGTTAACAGTATCAATGGCCGCTGATAGATCAAATAGGACTAATAGGGTGATATAATCTTGTCCAATTCCAGGAGGAGATCATTAACCAAGGCCACAAGTGCTGTCTCCATGTTGTAACCTGGGCGAAAACCAGACTGCGTGGGATCAAGAAAACTGATGCATTATGGTGATGCAGGCAGCAGAAATTAGAAACAACAATCATCTTGCCAAAATCTCACTAGAATCAAGATTGAGATCTTGCAGAAATCTAGACCCTGATTCAGATCTCAGTGAGGGTTTCCATTCCCCACCCCAGAGTCAGGTTTGTCTCCTAGCCTGGAGAAATTAAAGGGGGCAGGGCGGGAAGAGGAAGCCATGCTGTCCCCTCCCCAGCTCTCTCATGTTGGCTGCTTTTAGATGCTTGAAGTGCACACGCAACATGAAAACTGAGAACTAAATACTGAGGTATTTAGTTCATGTTTTAAAAGACCGCACAACCAACTTTAACATGCAAAATGTCCACCCATGGGATTTTTACACGTGGCATGATTTCACACTGCATGTGCGTTATTCATATCTAAAAGTGGCTCTTGTCTAGGGCTGGCAGCTCGGGAACAGAGTCCGGGACTATTAGTCATTTCTGTGGGAAGCTGCTGAGAAAACCCTGATAGAAAATTATCAGGAATGGGAACGGAAGAGCAGGAGGAAGGGGGCAGACTAGTAGAAATCTTCAGCAGTCTATTGGCTAGCAGCAGTCAGAAACAAATAGAATGCTGAAAAGCTGTGCTGAGCCCACCTCTTCCCTTCATCGCTCCCCACTCCCATCTTTTCAGATGGGAAGGGGGCGCTAAAAAGAGCTGAAGGAAGCTTTGCCATGCCTTCTAGTCCCTCTTTACAGGAGACTGCACAGCTGAGCTGAGTGGTGGATGAAACTGCACTTACAGTGAGTCCTTAATCTCCCTCCTCTCCCTTGCTCCATTTGGCTCCCCTTCCTCTGCCCCCTTCCTCTCCCCATTTGGTCCACTTTCTCGCTCTGCCTCCCCACCTTTGGTCCCTTCTCTCCCTCTGCTTTCTCTTTAGTTTATATTTGGGGCACAGGTGCAGTAAAACAGCAGACTCTTTTATGTTTTAACAAGTGTACAGACTGGCAGCTCAATTGCAGCTGTAGAACAGTCTATCTGTCTCTCTCGGTGCTTTCAAATGAGATGCTACCCCTCATGGCCACACAGAAGCCATGGATCTGACCACCTATCTGAAGATGGAGCGGCCAGATGCATACTCCTGCAAGCCACTGAGCATCCACTCATAGAGCACTGCTGGAAAATCTGGAGTGCTCTGTGCGGGGAAACTCAATGGATGTGTAGCAATGGATGGCCATGGAGCCCCTGCTTATATGAGTGTTGGCAGACAGCCATGCCATACCAGCAGACAGGTCCCCCACTCATAGGCAATGTGAGTTGGGGAAGCAGTGTTTGCAAATCACAAGTCCTGTTGGGAATGGTGGAGAGCCTGCGTTTGCCAGAGCTCACGTCCAGGATATGTCACTTGTAAAGGCCAACCCAGTGTGCTTTCCCCTTCCCCATGGTCCATTGCAGCGGGAGTGCATGGGAGCAGTCTCCATAGCCAGGGTATCCACACTGGGAGCTGCTTGTTAGAACCGCTCCCCACATACTCCACTGTGTGGGTGCTCTGTGGCAGAGCCATGCTGTGGCCACAGACACCTGCCTGCATCGCCGTGCTCATTTTAAAACACCCTTTCTCTCTCTCTCTTCCCACCCTCCGACCCCCAGGGTTAGGCCTCCTCCCTAGGCATATCTTCACTCTCTTTCTCCCAGGGGCCAGCTAGCCAGTTCCTAAGGGTTACTCTCTGAGTCCAGACCAGGATCACTCTCTACACAAAGGAAATGCACAAAGAAAATCCCATTCATTCCTTTGGGACTTGCACAGGTGGAGCACTTTGAGGAGCAGATGGTCTAGGGGTGGATCTGCATGCATTTAGGAAACAGTATTACTGGACTGGCTTCAAAAAGCTTGTTTCCAGTTTGGCTGAACATTCTTAGTAGGAGTCATAGCGCAATAAGATAATTTATGACCAAATGAAGATGGACACGAACACATGGAGTAACTAAAAGCACCCTAGATGCTCTTCTGCTATTCTGTTACACTATCTTCATGTTGTAGATATACAGCAAGTGACAATTCTAGGGAGAAGATTAGGGAGGTACAATGTTGATGCAAAACATTTGCCAAGCTCCCTAAATTTCACCAACCAGGGTGCACGTATCAGCTATCCATCCCCCAAGCCCTCTCCTCCCGATACCTTCCCATCCCCAAATTAAAAGCTCTTGAAGCACTAGTGCTTGCACCCCAGTCCTCAAAGCCCTCCATTGGCACAAATCCCATTCATTCCTGTGGGGCTTGCACAGGTGGAGCACTTTGAGGAACATATGGTCTAGGGGAGGAGCTGTAAACATTTAGGAAACAGCATTACTAGGCTGGCTTCAAAAAGCTTGTTTCCAGCTTGGCTGAACATTCTTAGTAGGAGTCATAGTGCGATAAGATAATTTATGATCAAATGAAGATGGACTAAAACACATCAACTTATCTGATAGATTACAGATGGACGTATATTAATGCTGATGAAAACAGCATACAGAGCTTGGCATGGTGAAGTTATTGCCACAGGATGTCTTCAACAACTGCTTTTGGAAATAGACAAAATAAATCTCCTTTTGATGCCTTACTATTTTTATTTTATTTTTTTAAATTAAGAAAAAAAAAAGGTGAATAATAATATTCAGAAGAGTAAACCTTCTGGAAGCAATCTGTCAGTGTGTTGGAAAGGAAAACATCATGTAGGGAGGCAGTGAGCAGCAGCCGAGAAAATATAGTTATGAGAGTTGGGTAAATAATCTCCCCAAACTTTTAATTAGTAACATCTGAAACCAAAAAAGTTTTAAAAGATCATTTGACCAGTTACCAGAACATCTTTTAGAGCTGCCATGAAAATTTTCCTCAGAATAAAACATCAGTGGAAAATATAGAGAAACATACAAAAAGATGTTTTCGAACAGGCTGTAGTACCTTTAGCACAATATTATATTATATTATAAAAATAAAGAGTTTTGCACTAGTATAGGAGCACACACTGGAACTCTGTAAAGGGGAACAACCAGAATTTTGCTAAGACTTGGGGGAAGGTTGCACTTTGACCTCCAAAGCCTACTCCACCTGAGGCTCCCTGGGCTGCTTTCCTTGTCCCAAAAATGTGTAGAAATAGGAGCTCTTTTTCTCTCCTGGCTCTGCCTGCTAATTTCCTCCTGCTGTCATGCTCTAGCTCCACTGAGAGGGAATAGTAGCAGTAGAAGAGGAAGAACCCCGTCCCGCTCCCCAACAGAGCTAGAGCTCCCTCTGCTCCACTCCATTCCTTCCCGTGTCTAAGAATTCCTACTCCCTTATCTTGCCCTTGCTGTTCTTCCTTTCCCTCCCTCCCTGCTGGTAGAGACTGCCTTGTGCCTGGTAGGAAGTGAGGGAAGGAGAAAGGGAGAGGGTAGTGATGCCATACAATCTTTTCTTTCTCCCCCACCCCCTTCTTCCCTCCCTCCCCTGAGGGGAGACTTCAACAGAGGTTCTCTTCCTCGCCTAGGGTTGGATTGAATAAGCCATTCCGATTTCACAGACATTTCCACAAAATCAGAATGAGTCATTAATTTTTCGGTCATAATTCCAACCTCTCCATTTTGCACATGTTCAAAATGGCCTTCAGCTTATTTTGTTTGGTGAGAGTTCAAATAGGTATTTCCCTTTGGTATGGGAACACTTGCTTTCATCTCTGCCATATTACTATTACTGGTCCATGGAAGAACCAAATATAGTTTTTGCACATTGCTGTCTCTAACTAGCATACAAGAGAATTTGAAGAATAAATTTCCATCCAAAAACCCTAGAGAAAAGGATCCGTTTGATTTCCCCCACCCTTGCCTGTACTAATCAGATATGTATGTAAACAAAGGTACAAAATTTCACAATGACAAATTTAATAAAATTTAGTTTTGTCGGTACATCAGCTGCCGGAAACATCTGTACTTTACCCATATTGGGGTCACACCCCTATTTAGTTGGCATTATAGGAAACAAGCCTGATGCAAAGCAAGCACATCGCCGGCAAACATATAATATGTTAACCGGGGAATAAACACACCAATAAAATACTTTTTTAAAAAAAAATGTGCACCATCTTAAAAAAAAAAAAACTCAGAAAGACAAGGCAACTTTTGGCTGTTTGTAATTTGCATTGTAACTGTTATTTGGATGACTTTACTTGAGTCACCCTAAATCATATAGAATTCACACATTATTCAGGAAAAGAGGCCCAGAAGCCATTGGGTGAAATGCAATACACAGAACACTTTGATAAGAACTTCAAGAGTTATTGTCTTTGGGAGGGAATTAAGAATGTTCCAGAGGATATTAACATTGCAATTGACAACATCATTCAACAGTAGGAGAGTTATTGAAAAAACTTTTAAAAGCTTAGATTCCTAGCAGAAGCTCCATGAAAATCCCCAAATTAAACTAAGCAAAGAACTGGCAGACAGAGAAAACTAGTTTGAGTTTGCAGATTTAAGTAAGAATTGAAAGTAATTAACATGGATTATCCAAGAGCTAATGCTACATTTTTATGTCATTCTGGCACAACAATGGGTGTAAACTAGTGCTGAAACTTTGTATTCAAAATTACTATTTTTTTACCAAGTATCTCAGTATTTGACTCGATTTTACTGAGTATTGAGTAACCAAGGAATCAGCTTGGTACTCTGTACTCAGAAAATCCTCAAGTAAGTAACATACTCACAAGGTCGATGGTTAATAAATCATCTACCATCCGGGAGTTAATCACGGAGTGGGACGCCGACCTCGCGTGTATTACAGAGACCTGGCTGGACAATGAATTGGGCCCTATTCTGGGCGATCTTGTTCCGGCTGGGTTCTCTGTGCAGCATCAGCCTCGACTGGAGGGGTGGTGTAGCTATTGTTATCAAGGATGCACTGTCTTTTAGGAGGTATCCAGTGCAGGCTCCACCAGGTGTTGAGTGCTTCCATCTTGTGTTGGATTTGGCCGGGGGCAGATTAGGGGTGCTGCTGGTGTACCATGCACCCAATTGCCCGGCAGCATCCCTACATGCTCTTGCTGATTTGGTGTCTGATGTGATCCTCCGGACCCTGAAACTAGTGGTCCTGGGAGATTTTAACATCCACATTGACACCAATCTTGGAGGAGCGAGGGCCTGTCCCAAATCATCTGTGGCCCCACACATGAGGAGGGACATACACTGGATTTGGTTTTCTGCACCGGCCTTGAGGCGGGGGGTCAGTTAGTAGGAGTTAAGGCTGTAGAGCCTTTGTCATGGTCTGACCATTACCTCCTTAAGACGTGCATCCTGGCGCACGATAGCCCCCGGCAGGGTGCAGGACCTATTAGATCGGTCCGCCCCCGGAGACTTATGGAACCGGATCGGTTCCGGAATGCTCTGGGGGAGTTTCCCCTGGACCTTGACACCCGCTCTGTCGATGATCTCGTAGCCTTCTGGAACACCTTGTTGGCCGAGACCATAGACAGGGTGGCTCCCAGGCGTCCGCTGCCCTCTCGAGTCTCCCGCAGGTCTCCTTGGTTTACTGAGGGTCTGCGGTGTTTGAAGCGGGAGAGCAGGCGGTTAGAGCGACGGTGGCGCCGGACTCGCGACCAGTATGATCGATCGCAGCATAAGAGCAGTTTAAAGGCTTATGCTGTGGCGGTGCAGGCAGCAAAGAAGCAGTTCTTTGCTGCTCTTATTGCATCTGCAAAGTCACGTCCAGCGGAGCTTTTCCGGGTGGTGAAAGGCTTGGTCAGTCCTGCCTGTCTCCGCCTGGACCTGGAGCAATCCAGTGACCGCTGTGACCGGTTTATCGAGTACTTTGTAGATAAGATCGCTCGCATCCGCCACGATTTCGGCACCACAGTTATTGCAGAGGATCATCTTGGGGCTATGGATGCCCCGTCCTGTCCTGTTTTGTGGGATCGGTTTCAGATGGTGTCGCCTGCCAATGTGGATTCCTTGTTGGGATCTGTTCGTGCCACTACTTGTGAGCAAGATCCATGCCCGTCCTGGCTGGTGAAAGCCAGCCAGGAGACGTTACGGCCGTTGTTGGCTGGGGTGGTTGGTGCCTCCCTTCGGGAGGGCAGGGTGCCTGACTGCCTAAAAGAGGCTGTGGTTAGACCCCTGCTCAAGAAACCATCTCTTGACGCTGATGCTCCTGCCAGTTATCGGCCGGTCTCTAATCTTCCCTTTTTAGGGAAGATTATTGAACGGGCTGTGGCACGACAGCTCCAGGAGCATCTGGACCACATCGGTTTCCTTGATCCCTCCCAGTCTGGGTTTCGGCCTGGGTATGGTACGGAGACGGCATTGGTGGCCTTGGTTGACGATCTCCGTCTGGCGTTGGACCAGGGTCGTCAGACCTTACTGGTCCTGCTAGACCTTTCGGCTGCATTCGACACAGTCGATCATGAGGTGTTGGTGACTCGCCTGCGGGACCGTGCTGGAATTGGCGGAACGGTCTTGGACTGGTTTCGTTCATTCCTGGCCGGGAGAACTCACCGGGTGGTCTTGGGGGAGTGTACGTCTTCCCCCCGGGACCTCACGTGTGGAGTCCCGCAGGGTGCCATTCTGTCCCCCCTCTTGTTTAACATCTATATGCAGCCGTTAGGGGAGATCGTGAGAGGGTTTCAGGGCATGCAGTGTCATCAGTATGCTGATGACACTCAGCTCTACCTCTCTTTTTCCATCAACCCAAGCCATGCAGTCTCTTTATTTTCCCAGTGCCTGTCGACTGTGGGGGCTTGGATGAGGTTGAGCCATCTGCAGCTGAATCCTGACAAGACGGAGGTGATGTTGGTGGGTGAGGACCTGGGGGGCCTGGGAATGGTTGAATCTCCTTTTGTGGTTGTGTGTGTTTGGGGGGGTTCGCTGGCCTAGGCCCTACCTATCTGTGGGATCGCCTCACTCCCCATGTGCCTGTGCGACCCCTGAGATTGTCCATGGGGGCCTTTTTGGAGGTTCACCAGGAGAGATGGGTGGCCACTGATGTGAGATCTTTTTTCGGTGGCTGCCCCTGTGCCATGTAATTCACTCCTGGAGGAGGCTCGGTTGGCCCCAACCCTCCTGCCATTTCGAAGTTTGTGTAAGATCTGGCTCTTCCGCCAGTCTTTTGGTGAGGGGGGGGGGGGTAGGGTTTGGGAGGGAGGGTGAGTTTTCTGATTTGTTTTAAAATGTGTTGATTTGTTTTTAATTTTTTTATTTAAAAAAAAATTGTGCTGCCTTTGGGCAGGAGTGGCAGGATATAAGTTTTAAATAAGTAAATAAAAATACAGGGCTTTTCTGTCCCCTATATAAGGGTGGGGAAATACTCCTGGCTATTTCGTTTTATTTTACTGAGCATTTTACCAAGTACTGAGGTCAAACACTTGGTGCTGGTCCTTGGAAACTTGAAAATACTTGCAAATACAATTTTTACTATTCAGTGCAGCCCTAGTGTAAACTGATAGTCATGGAGGCTGCGTGCCCCTAGAGCTTCTCCAGGAATGCATCCCACCATTTGCCCACTTGCAGCCCTGGTTGGATCCACTTTAGACAGACATGGCAGTTTCCTCAATCTGTGGTCCACCCGCATGGTAAGCCCCTCCCCCTGCCTGCACCAGAGAGTTGTGTGCAATCATTCAAAGTTCTAAGCTGGCACCCACAATTCAATGGGTGCAACAGCCAGCTATACATGGAGCTGAAGTGTGGGTCTGCCCAGCAGATGGACAGCAGCACCACTTTAGGCCATTGCCCAAGGTTTGGCTGGTGGGACTGCCCCAGAGCAGGCTCAATCTGCTCTACATTCACATCTGGTGGGGTACATTTAAATGGACCAGCCAAGCCGGGGGATGAAGCAGGCTGACACAGGCAGAAGCATAGTTGCAGTCCTTCTAAAAGCACTCAATCAATAAATGTGTAGAAGACCAATTATTTGGAATCTAATTCTCCATTCCTTGATGCTTAGGAGCGGGTGGGGGGTGGTGAGGAAGGGGGTTGGTTTTTATTCTCTCTTTTTATTGATATTTTATTATGATTTATGCTATTTTATTATGTATTTTTGATGTTGTTAGCCGCCCCAGGTTGCATCTGGGAAGAGGGGCGGGGTATACATTTAAATAAATAAATAAATAAATAAATAAATTTGTCACTGAACATTTGGATACTAAAACAGAATTATCTAGCTTGAAACAGAAGTTTGTCTGAATTTCCTACATTTGAATCCAAGAGGTGCCTCCTGGACCAGAGATAATGTATGAAAAACCTAGCCTAGTACATATAATTTTGTAAAGAAAAGAGTGAACCCTGTTCCTCAACTGGGGAGGGGAACATGCTGACCCCCCCCCCCCCGAATTCTAGATTGGTCCCAGCAATCCTGAATCCTCCATTTCTCCCTGATGCCTCCTTGGAATTTGGCTACCTCCTTTGCTACAGCCCAGGGATCCCACAAGCTGTGGCCCAAGGTAAGCAGTTTATCCCAGCACAGTGACAGGGGGCTTTTAGTCAGTTGGGCTTGCCCCTTCTTCCTTCTCCCCCTCCACATCACATACCCTGCGCTGGAGCAGAGCAGAGCCGAGGGTGGACCGGGGCACAGAGGGCCTCAGGGCCAGGACTCCCCAGGCCCCTGTGTCTGTTTCCCCCACCCCGGTGGCAGAGGGATAGGGAGGAGGGGCTAAGGACACACACACCCATCAACTTCCGGTTGGGCTGTAGCCCCAGCAGGAGGTTGAAAGTAATGTGTTTGTCGGCAGCGCCACAAGCGTGCGCCTAAGGACCATGCCAAAGTGCCCTTGGTGACCAATGGGTGGGGCCTGGGGGGGCTGGGGCAAGAAGTTGTATTCATTGTGGGGCACATTGTTTGTTTTAGCTGGTGCTTTGTGGGAGGATACGTAGGGGAGTTCATATTTATATTGGGGGGAGGTTGGGAAAGTAGGATGGTAAAGAAAAGAGATTGGGTTAGGGAGGATTTGGGGCTTATGAGGGTGGGGACTCTCCCCCAGTCTGGCTGGTACAGCCAGAAGGGAGCCGGGGCTCTCTGTCTCTCTGTGTGTGTGTGTGTGTGTGTGTGTGTGAGTGTGAGAGAGAGAGAGAGAGAGAGAGAGAGAGACAGCCATTCAGGTCGTGATGGGATGGGGGAAATATGGTCCATATTGGGGGAAGGTAAAAGCAGTGAGATGGGATAAAGGTTTGTTATCTGTCCCACTCCCTATCCCCCTAACAGCTGGGCAGGTGGTTCATGATCAGAGGGTCCCTGATCGTGTTCTGATGTTATTGAATGCGAGGTCAGTAGTTAATAAGGCAATAACTGTTCAGGAGTTGATCCTGGACTCTGTAACCAATCTTGTATGTATCACGGAAAGTTGGTTGGACAGAGGCGGGGCCTATTGTGACTGACCTTTTTCCAGCCGGATATTCTGTCAGCAGTATCAGCCATGGTCAGAGGGATGGAAGGTTGGTGTAGCCATGATTTTTAGGGAGTCTTGGGCTATCCGGAGGTATCCGGTGCAATCCATATTGGGTATTGAGGGTCTCCATCTGATGCTTGATTTGGCAAGGGACATTTTGGGAGTGCTGCTAGTATACCGTGCGCTTACCTGTGTGGCAGCCTCCCTACATGCTCTAGTGGAGTTGATGTCGGGGGTGGTGTTGCAGTCCCTGAAGACACTAGCCTTGGGGGATTTCAACATCCATGCTGATGCCGACCTTAGGGGTGCGGAGCATGAGTTCATGGCCACCATGGCAACCATGGGCCTGTCCCAGATTGTCAGTGGCCCGACGCATTGGAGGTGGCGGGGGGGGGGCATACCTTAGACCTTGTGCTTTGCTCTGGCCTTGAGGCAACAGGTTCGTTGGTGGGAGAGATTTCAGCTGTGCCCTTGTCATGGATGGATCATTACCTCCTGCAGGCCTCTCTCCTGGCACACGTCTGCCCCTGGAAGGGTGTGGAACCAATTCAAATGGTTTGCTCCCGGAGGCTGATGGAACTGGAGCAGTTCTGGATTGCTCTGGGTGAGTTTCCCTCTGACCTTGACGACCGTCTCATCAATGACCTCGTTGTGTTATGGAATACCTTGCTGACAGAGGCCATCGATCAGATGGCTCCTAAGCATCTGCTGCCGAGGTGACAGCTCCGCAGGTCTCCTTGGTTTTCAAAGGAACTGTGGCTGCTGAAGCGAGAAGGGCGGCAGTTGGAGTGATGGTGGCATCGTTCGCGTGCTGAAACCGACAGATTGCATCATAAAGCCAGTTTAGGAGCCTGTGTCATGGCTATGTGGGCAGCAAAAAAGGAGTTTTTTGCTACTCTCATAGCATCAGCAAAATCCAATCCACTGGAGTTTTTTCAGGTGGTGCGGGGGCTGGTCAGTCCGGTCTCCCTCCACCTTGGAGTGGAGTCATCTACTGCATGCTGTGACATGTTTGTGAATTATTTTGTGGATAAAATTACTCATATTCATCATGACTACGACACTGCATTTATTACACTAGGGGAACTGGATATTATGGAAGCTTCGCTGTGTCTGATTTTAAGGAATCAAGTTCAGTCGATGACACCCACCAATGCGGTGGATGTTCTTGGGGCAGTCAGGGCCTCTTGTGAATTAGATCCATGCATGTGCTGGCTGGTTAAGACCTGCCATAACATAATCTCTGGGGTGGTCAACACCTCCCTTCGGGAGGGCAGATTGCTGGGCTGTCTCAAGGAGGCGGTGGTGTGGCCTCTGTTCAAGAAACCATTGCTTGATGTTGACTCCTTCGCCAGCTATCAGCCTGTCTCTAAGCTTCACTTTTTAGGGGAGGTTATTGAACAGGTAGTGGCTCAGCAGCTGCAGTAGCATCTTGGTCGTATTGGTTTTCTTGATCCTTATCAGTCGGGATTTCATCCTGGGTATGGCATCGAGACTGCACTTGTGGCTTTGGTTGATGATCTACTCCAGGGATTGGATTGGGCTCAATGTCCCCTGAGTTTTCCAGGGGGGCTACACAGGGGAGGGCATCCTCGGTGGCAGCACCTTGGCTGTGGAACTCCCTTCGGGTGGAGGCCTGGTTGTCCCCTGATCTCCCCTCCTTTTGAAGAAGTTGTAAGACCTGACTATTCCACCAGGCATTTGGCAGGAGAGATGGGTGATTGGGTGGGGGGGACGGATATTTTTTACGCCACCTTTTTCTGTGTTGTTTTTCTCTCTGTTGTCTTATTTTTATTGATTGTGAGTCGCCCCGAGCTGCCAGTGGCAGGAGGGATGGGGTAGTAAGACTTTTTAAATAAATAAATAAATTTCTTCTGCTGTTGCTGACACCCTTTAGAAAATGGTCAGAATAGTGGCCGTTCTTTCATAACGCATGACATAGATGCTATCTAGGGTCAGGGTGGGGTGGCTCGAAAATAGAGGGCTTCTAAAACAGCCAGGGCCTTAAATGTGAAGGGGGAAAACTCCATCCTCTCGAACAATTGAGAAGGGAATGTGTCCTCCATCTTCCCTATTCATTATTCCAGTAGTAATGACATCTGATTTCAGATTAGCAAACTAAAGTTTAACAGGATCGGGAAAGCAAAAAAATAAAGGGGATATTATTAATAATAAGAAGAAATAAGAATGTCTGGGACTCAAGGACAGTCTTTATCAGTATTTCCTCTTCAAAAGGCCTATGCACCACTTTAAGTCTTACTACAACCCCGTTTCACCCACACAAAAAAGTTACCTTTCCTGGGAATACAACCTCATCCATCTTCATCAAAAAGGAACATGGGCAAAAAGAAAACTGCATTTTTGTAAAAACAGTTTCTTTATAATAAGGATATAAGTAGGGTGGCCATACCCCCCTTCCCCCAATCAAGTATCCCCGACAGAGGCCTCACCCAGGTGTGCTACTAGAGATCCTGAATCCGAGATGCTAACCTTTTAATCTTATACATGCAAAGCATGCACTCTGCCACCTGAGACACGGCTCACTCCAAAGTTTCCTACTAAACCAAAGAGAAATAACCATACACAAAATCCTAGAAAATAATTTTAAAGATGCAAAATAGGTACTAAGGAAATGTTGCAGACTTCAAAACATTAGCCAGGAGATAGCCAGAAGAGGTTAAGATAAAAAATGTGAAATAATCAAAGGCAGAAAGAAGTTTGGAGATTATAAATCAGAAAGACTCAGTCTCCTTTTGTTCTTTTCTTACCAGAAGGAAACCAGCTGCCAAGTCAGAATGTGTAAATGCATCTAGAGTTAAAAGACTACTAGGGGCACTTTGTGCAGGAATGCAACCGTACAAGGCTGTGGAAACGTGCTTGCAAATTGTGCACGTTTCCCCACATATGTAAAGGCACTCATCAGCATAATTTCCTCTGATATGTGCATCTCCAAGGCCACTTGACAGAGCTCGAAGCCCTGCCAAGCAGCCTTGTAAATGTGAATAACAGTGGCAATTATGTGGATTAGTGTCTTCTAATATGTGGGGAAATACAGGAGTTGCAAGCACACATTTAATCTGCAGCCTTGCAAGGTCACGTTCCACATGTGGAAAAATGCCCTAAGAGTGCAAACATCACCAATAGTCGATGGCAGTTTGGTAGGGATGGGCGAACAGAACATGGTTCGGATGTTCAGTTGCTCAGTCCGAGATCTGAGTTCGGCTGTTTGTTTTGGCGGAGTTTGGTTCGGCTGAACTTGGCCGAACAACCGAAAATAGTGCTATCGATACCAAAACTGAATTCGAATATTATTTTTTTGTTGACCCTGAAACCACCCCTGGTCTCCACCACTGGTGCCAGGGAGTCTGCTCCTCAGCTGCCTCTCACTTCTAGTTACGTTTTTCCCACCCCCAAACTCATCCGAGCTCATCTGAACTTTACGGCCGTTCAAGTGTTCGGTTTGGACGTTCGGTTCGGTTGTCCGAACAGGCCGAGTTCAGCCCGAACTCCCGAACCACATTCGCCCATCCCTGCAGTTTGGCCATTCACTCCAACGAGTGGAAGACTGAGCCCTAAGGAACATGGAATTCTGCTAGAATGAGCTAGTATTTGCGAGAAACTGACAATGGGTGTTTTCAGATGGATGGGTGTTTTCAGACAATGGGTGTTTTCAGAAGCCTTCTGGAGCTACTACAGGGACCCACCCCCATGACTGCCAGTTACCGGCTCCATCTGGACCCACATCAGAGGGACCAACAGTGTTCCTGGGCTGCCCGTGCTCCACCTCCCTGCACCATAGACTTGCAGGCGCTCACCCAATGTTCTAGGCTGGTGCTTGTGACTCCATGGTGGTGACGAGTGTGCAGGTACACCATGGACGCCCAACAGATGGGCATGCTTGGCTTCCCTGGAGATACCCCAACCTGCTCTGGGTTGCACATCTGGTGAGCACCGTTCAAATGGACCAGCCAACCCGGGGAGTGATGGGGGCATCCATTTGCATCCCCAGGGCTCCTGTCCATCTGTTTATTACACCCAATGTCTCTCTCAGAGTAGCCAATAAAGTTTTTGTGTATATTATTAATCATCACCATTGCAATAGTGCCTAGGAACACCAATCTTTGGCAAGAACCTGGGGCTTAGCAGTAGGAAAAAACACATTGGAAGGTGTACATGACACCCTGACCTTTGGCCACATGGGCTGCTACTTCTCCAGGCAGGGCCCTCCACTACTGCTGCTCTACCACTGAAGAAGCAGTGGTCAGAGTGGTGTCCCCCTTCTCAGTAGCTCTCTCCCCTCATGGCTATAGGGATTTGGGGAATTCCTTGCACCTGGTACTGCTTAGCTAGACCATCAGACCCTGCAAATTCTCCATCCCATTGTTATCAGGGAGTGTATTTGTGTGTTTCACACCATACTTTGCATGCTCATGCTTCATCCCTGCGTTGCAATTTACAAACACATGACCAAAAAACCCCTCAGTTTCTACTAGGAATGGAGATACAAAATTTGTATTAATATGAAAGGGCCTTAAAATAAAGAAATACTAAAGTAGGCGCTTTGGTATTAATAATACTGCATAATAATAATACTGCAGATACTACAATTCTGTTTAGGATCTGCGACTCGCAAATAGTAGCATTGCTGGAGCCCAGGTAAACCTGATTGGGCTACAAGTAACAAGCAGGGAAAGATACAGAATAGAAGAGAGCAAGCCAAATAGAGTCCAGCAGATGGCAAGTGGCAAAAGTACGTTTTTCAAATGTGGTGGTTTACAGGAGAGAGGGGCGGGGGCGACACTGGTTTTGTACCTGCCTGTGAGGCTGAGGCTATGCTGCAGAAGACCCCACAGCACCCCAGCCAAATTTGAAAAAGGCACTTTTGCCATTTGGGTGGAGGGTGGGCAGAGGACAGAGGGGTTTAAATTGTTTTTAAGTTGGTGCAGTGTGTGTGTGGGGGATGAATATAAATGGTTTATTAGGCATGACCAGGGGTCATAGTCAAAGGATAATACATAATAAACAATAACCAACAATCAATAATAAAATCTTAGCAGGAAAACCAAATCATACAAAGAGGAAAAGTTTCCCTTTGAAGTACAAAATATATACATAAATGAACAAACAACTGTTCCTCTACCAAAAGAGACCAATGCTCACACTTAAACTCCATGCCTATCTTAAGTCCATCTCTACTTGTGGGCATTTATAATCACAAAGTCACTTACAGACATGGTAAACCTGCACCAGAATTAAAAATATTTGTCGTGGCCATTACAGCCCACCCAACTTCTCATATCGGTTCCAAGCCCCAGAACCAGAATAATAATACAATTCACCTGCTACAACAAATACATAAACTCAAGGGTTCATCTCAATTATATAGCTCCCACCTTCCCAGGGCCTCTTGGACCCTGTGATCAGTATCCCTCTCTGGGCAGCTCTCTCCAGGAGGCTATGTCTCATTATTACTAGCACCCTAGTGGCAAATTCAGACACTCGCCTGGTTACCTCCATATCTCGAGGGCACAGTAGCTTCCTCAATGATTTATTATCAGACCCCTTCTGGAGGCCCACCGGGGGGTGGGGGGGTATAGAAAGGGGCAGGTTGGGAGCAGGAAAGTTGTTGGGGTTTTTTGGTTTTTTTTATTTAAAAACCTCCCTGTGGGTGGGGGGTTGTTTTTACTTACTTATTTTATTTAATTATTTATTTCAATTTGTTAACTGCCCCCTCATGCCTACGGCATCTCGGGGTGGCATACAATATTATAAAACCCAATAATAACAATAAAATCAACAACAATATCCCAAACCCCAACAATATAAAACATCACTAAAAAAACCCAACCCCGCCCCACCTCCTACCCTCTCCTCCAAAGGCCTGGGTGAACAGCCAAGTCTTACAAACACATCGAAAGGCCAACAGGCCCAGGGACAGGTGAGCCTCCTCAAGGAGGGAATTCCATAACCGCGACCTGGCCACCAAGAATGCCCTCTCCATTCTGGCACCCTGTCTTAAATGGGGGACCTCCAGAAAGGCACCCCCAGTGGACCGAAGGGATCACTTTGAGGTGCGGAGGGTGAGGCAGTCCCCAAGATAGGAGGGGCCCAGACCATGCAGGGCTTTATAAATCAATACTAACACCTTGAATCTGGCTTGGTACACTATAGGCAGCCAGTGCAGAGCGCGAAGCACCGGTGTTATGTGCTCACGCTGCCCCGTCCCCATCAGGAGATGGGCCACTACATTCTGCAGTAGCTTCAGCCTCCAAACTAGAAACATGGGAAGCCCCACGTAGAGTGCGTTGCAGTAGTCTACCCTCATGGACGATAGTGGCCAGATTGGGCCAGGAGAGGTGAGGTTGAAGCCTCCGTACCAGATACAGCTGGCGAATGGTGGCTTTAGCCACCGCCTCCACCTGCCGATGCAGATGGAGGCCCAAATCCAAAACCACCCCCAGACTCTGAACCTGAAGAGCAACACGCAGGCGAACACCCCCTATCAGGGGGACCAGCACCTCCCCCACCCTTCCCACCACCATCATCTCCATCTTATCGGGATTTAGCTTCAGTCTGCTCTACCCTCATCCAATCCGCCATGGCCTCCAAACATAGGGAAAGTAATGAGACAGCAGGACCTGGGTCAGTTGAAATTGAGAGATACAGCTGAGTATCATCAGCTTACTGGTGACAACGCACCCCGAACCCTCTCACGATCTCCCCCAGGGGCTGCATATACACATTAAATAATAGTGGAGACAGAATAGAAGCCTGCAGACATTGCAGGTCAAGACCTGGGGGCTAGATGTTTCAGCCCCCAGCACCACCTGCTGGCTTCTACCCGAGAGGAATGAGTGGAACCATTCAAGGACAGTCCCACCCAGACCCCCCAAGTCTCGCAGTCATCTCAACAGCAGCCCATGGTCCACGGTATCAAAAGTGACTGAGAGATCTAGCAGGATCAAAAAGGTCGAACATCCTGCGTCCAACTCCTGGCGGAGATCATCCACCAAGGCCACCAAGGCCGTCTCAGTTAGGGATGGGCGAACGCGGTTAGAAGTTCGGAGTTCGGCCCAAACTCGGCCTGTTCAGACGACCGAACATGAACACGAACCCAAACGCGAACATACCGAACACCGAACGGCAAAATGACCGAACAGTTCGGTCAGTTCGGATCGCGTTTGCGTGAGTTTGGGTGGCAAAAAAAGGTTCACTGTAAAGTGACAGGGAGGGGTAGTACTAGTCACTGAGGAGCAGACTTCCAGGCACCAGGGGTGGAGAGGCTTGCAAGAAATGAAACTATCTGCCTCCCCCCTTCCCAACACCTTCTGAGCTAGTCACTGTTCCTGAACAGCAGGCGTTGAGTAGGATTATTAGATTGCTTTAAGTTTCATTTCAGT
>QEPC01012525.1:970764-998581 GCA_003113815.1 Sphenodon punctatus
CTGTGTACTTATTAGATAATCCATTTAGTTCATAGCATTTAGAATAGTTAATAGCAGTTAGATTTAGTGTAGATAGATATATATCATATTAGATTAAAAAAAAAACAACAACACCCCATATAAAAACAAAAAAACAAAAAAACCCTAAAGAAAACCATATAAAACACAATAAAAAACAAAAAAAACCATATAAAAAACAAAAAAACCCACCCATAACATTTCCCGAGCCCGGTCGAACAGAACGGCAAATGGCTGAACCGAACGGGCAAACCCGAACCCGGCAAACTAGCCAAACTGCCGAACCGAACGGACGAACCGAACGGACGAACCCAAACCGCGATCTGTTCACCCATCCCTAGTCTCAGTACCGTAGCCAGGGCAGAACCCAGATTGAAAAGGATCAAGGAAACTGATGCTATCCAAATGCACCTGGAGCTGCAGTGCCACTGCCCATTCAATAACCCTCCCTAAAAAGGGAAGAATAGAGACAGGTCGGTAGCTGGCGAGTGCGTCCACATCCAAAGATGGCTTCGTCAGCAGGAGGCACACCACAGTCTCTTTGAGACTGGGTGACAACCTCCTCCCCTGCTGAAGGGACGCGTTCACTACCCACGCCAGCACTGTCCCCAAAGTCTCCCTGGAGGCTTTCACCAACCGTGACGGGCACAGATCTAGTTCACAACTTGTGGCTCTAAGAGAGCCCAGGACAGTCACCGCATCGGTCGGCGTCACTTCCTGAAACTCATCCCAGAAAGATCGATCAGATGGGCCCTCCATAACATCGTGCCCCTCACTTACTGCTTACAATCCAGTGTCAAAGTTACTCTGGATCGGAGCGATCTTGTCTGCGAAGTAGATGAAAAATTCCTCACAGCGGGCCTGGGACAAGTCCCCATCCAGGCAGAGGGAGGCTGGACTGACCAGCCCTCGCACCACCTGGAACAGCTCTGCTGGATGCGACTTCGCAGACACTATGAGAGCAGCAAAGAACTCCTTCTTTGCCGTCCTCACAGCCTCAACATAGGACCGCAAATGGATCCTTTGGAGAAGTCGATCAGATTCAGAGTGAGTCCAACACCAGCATTGCTCTAGTCTCCTACCTATCTGTTTCATACACTGCAGGCCCTCAGTAAACCAAGGGGCCCTGCGGTGATGAGATGGAGGCAGTAAACGTCTTGGCACCACCCTGTCAATGGCTTCCCCCAGCAAGATGTTCCAGTGCTGTACCAGCTCATCGACCGAGTGACTGTCAGGGTTCAGCCTCCTGGAACTGCTGTGGTTCCATCAGCCTCCGAGGGCGGACCAGGGGTCTCTGCCTGTCACCTATGCCACTCTACCTCTGAGGATGCTGGGCTCAGGACCCTCTCTGGCCACCAGCTTCCCTGGGCCCTTGTGGGCCCTTTTGGGAGGCAGTGTTTGAGAATCAGATGCTGAAGGAGGGACCCTGTTTGAAGGGGGTTTGGAGTGGGGCAGTTTTGGGGGGTCATGCTGGGCGTGAGGAGGTATGATGGGGTGGGGGGGAGGATAGGCCATTGGGATTGTCAGCAGAGGGGTTTGGTATCTGTCCCTGTGTCCCACTCCTGGCCCTATCTTGGGATATATGGGGGCGTAGGGTCCCTGATCTGAGAATGGCTGCAATTCCAAACCTCATGTGTAGTGAAAGTTGTGGATTAATGCAGCCAGGCCCAGTGCAGTGAGGGTGAGGATGGAGGACAGGGACCCACAGAATTGGGCTCAAAGTCTCTCAGACTCCCAGGGAATTTTTTTTTTAAAAAACCTGGCAGACTTGTGGCCCTGAGCACAAGTCTCTGAAATATCCCTCTATTGCAGAAGGTGCTCATTTCAGTGAGTGGTAGCAGACACCCTTAGTGTGTTTCAGTCATCTGACACCATGTGGTTCCTGCTCATGGAGGAGGAAGCAGCGGGCCATTGCTGTATCCTTCCACTCAGCGGGCAGGATACTGGATGACATCAGCCAGGTTGACTACACGCATGTCCCATTCTTGTCACCTGCCCATGATCAGACCCTATACAATAGCAGACAGTACTTCCATAGCCTCAATGTGCAAATGACTGTTGATGCCAGCTGTATCATCACCAGTGTCCTTGCATGGTTCCCTGGGAGCACACTCAGTGCCTACATATTCCAGAGGTCACAGCTCTCTCTAGGGAGCTTCGACGGATGGCCCCAAGTGCAGACTGGCTTCTAAGTAAGTACTGTTTGGGTTCAGGGAGCAATCACTCCAGGAGTGTCTTGCCATCTGTCATTGCCATTCATGCATATGCTGTTCCCCTGCTAGATGATAGTGGGTAACCTCTGTGGTCCTACCTCATGATGCCCTACGTGCACCCACAGTCACCTTGTCAGCACTTCAGTGGTACCCCTTGCACCACATGGGTGATTATTGAGCACACCTCTCAGCAGCTCAAGGCTTTCACTGCCTACACAGCTCTGGGGGACATTTCCTTCTTTCACCAGAACCATGCACAGATGCTGTTGTGGCCTGTGCCGTGCTTACACGTTGCTCCACAACATGGCATGATTTCACTTCTTACCACTGATCGATGCCATTGTTGAGCTGGAACCACACATGCCCCTTTCTGCATGGCCACCACTATGCATACTTTGCATAGTGACACTGCACAAGGGTACGTAGGGATAGATTGGGAATCCTCTTGGTGTGCCCACCACCCCACAGTGAATTTCCTAACTGCTGTAGCTGAGCTGGTCTCAGAGGTGGTGCTGAAATCACCCCAGACTTATTGTGTTTAGTGATTCTAACATACATGCTGAGGCTAGCCTTTCAGGACAGAACAGGAGTTCATGGCCTCCAGGACAACCATGGACCTATCCCAGATAATATGGGGCCCAACATGAGGCAGGGCATACATTGGATTCGATGTTTTGCACCAGCCTGGAAACAGGAATTCCAAATATTGGGGGTGTTGTTACAATACTGTTGTCATGGTCAGACCATTACCTTCTGAAAGTCCAGATCCTGGTCATTTTATGCCCTCATCACTGTGGTGGACTGGTTAGGTTGGTCAACCCCTGGCAGCTAATGGATCTGATTGGTTTCCAGAATTCTCTGGGGGATTCATCTACTGACCTTAGCAGCTATTGTTATTGACCTGGTCACCTTGTTGAATGGCATCTTGACCATGGCCATTGACACAGTTGCATCTAGGTATTTTCTCCCACTGCTGTGGCATCCCACGTCCCCCTGGTATACAGAGGACCTGAGGCAGATGAAGCGGGAGGGTAGGTTGTTAGAGTGAAGGTGGTGCTCAACTCATGCTGGAGCTGACCGATTGCTGCACAGATTCTTTTTAAAGAACTAACCCGTGACTGTGATGGTGGTGAAGAAACCTTTTTTGTCCACTATCATAGTGTCTCCAAAGTCTCATCTGGTGAAACTGTTCTGGGTGGTGAAGGGCCTGTTTCCAGCCCCAGACAAGGTAATCATCACATGGGTAAACATGTGCGAATCAAGCACAGTACTCCTCCCGGTTTCCAGATGGGAGGGAGAGTTGAAATGAAGAGGCAGGTCTAGCACAGCTTTTCAGCATTCTGTTGCATTCTCAGACTCCTGCTAGCCAATAGAATGTTCAAAATTTGCCCGCCTCTGTCCTGATTTCCCCTCTCACTTCTGAAAAGGACTTCCAGATTGGAGGGGGAAAAGGTAAGTTCAGCACAGCTTTTCATTATTTTATTGTCTGCTGACTCCTTCTAGCCAATAGAATGCTAAGGTATCAACTGAGTCTGCCACCTCCCTCCTGCTTTACCCCCTCCCATCCTGAAAATGTGCCACTGGAAAGCTTTCCCCACCGAGACAGCTCCAGCCCCAGACAAAGTAAGAACGCTTGTCAGGGAACAGCGTGGCTTCCTCCTTCCTCCCTCCCCCAATAGGTATTGGGCTTTTTGAGATTCTAATTTTTCTCAGTGAGAATTAGGAATGGGTGAATGCAGTTCAGAAGTTCAGAGTTTCAACCGAACTCAGTCTGTTCAGTCCACCGAACCGAACTTCTGAACTGAACTCGAATTTCAAACCGAACCGAACTGAACCGAATTTCCGAACTCCGCTCTGTTCGCCCATCCCTAGTGGTAACACACCAAAAACCCTGTTTTTGAATGGCCGAAATTGGTTCAGAAGTTTGGAATTCGACCGAACTTGGTCCGTTCGGTTGACCAAACCGAAGTTCCGATCCGAACTCGAATTTCAAACCTAACCGAACCGAAGTTCCGAACATGAATTTCAAACCAAACCAAACCAAATTTCTGAACTCCGTTCTGTTCACCCATCCCTAGTGAGAATCCAGCTGATTCTCATCTCATTCTCATTTGCAAGAATGACACAAGAATTGTGATTCTCATTGAGAAACACAAGAAACGCGTTTCAACCCTATCCACAGGCTGGCAAGATTTCAAGAAGGTCAACAGTGGCAAAAGCAAACAAGTTATCAAGGAATCATCCTTGACAAGATGGAGTAGTCTAGCTGGATAGACATAACTTCTAAACCCAAGTAGTTGACGTACAGTCAAGAGAAAACTCATACTGACAATGAATGAGCCGTAGCTTGACATCCTAGCCTCTGTAGATCCAAGTGCAGAAAAAGAGAAACACTATACCAGCGACACTTCACTGGTGGAAATTGTGGTTTGGATCCATTTTCAGTTCGAATCCCACGTTTTCTCGATTTAATTACAGATCCGTATTATGGATCCTTATTTAAATCAATTAAAACTTTAAAAATGAAATAATAAAAAAAACTCAGCATGCACAAAATGGGTGCTGCACATGTACAGAGTGGCTGCCTTTTTTAAAAAAATGGCAGTGACACTGCCACCACTGTCATAAGGAGTTACTGGGCTACATGTGTGCTACAGGTCCAACAAATATGTAAAGGTAAAGGTTAAACATGTATGTAATGTGAAAGCTGAGAACTGGAAACTCACATCATGCAATGGAGAAATGAAAAGTCATGCTGAATGTGTATTCAGAAAAAGCCTAAACACCTCTGCAGACACATAGATCATTGAGATGCAAATGGATTTCTTCCTGCGGACGTGACTGAATGCACAGAGTCACCTGGCTGGAAAATCAAACAAAGGACCCTGGAAAGGTACTTAAGGGGGGAGACAAGACAAAGAAAGGATCTTTCTCGCTCTCTGAGTTGGTTTAGATCAGCTTGTTGAGCTTCATCTGCATCATCATATCTTACTAGTCAGAGAAGGACTGCAACAAAGGAACTATGAAGTAAGGCCTTTTGGAAACTAAGACTGGTACCTGGCCAAGCTTTCCATCGTTGGCTGCGACATGAACTGAAATACACTTTGACCTTGATTAGGGTAAGCCTAAGTCAGGAGAATCCAAGTACAGATAGGAATGCATTATTGGTTATGTTATTTTGATTTCTGCACTCCCAAGTATAATCTTCTACTGTATGTTTATTCATGATTTATTCATTAAACTACTTTTTACTGAACTTCGTATGGTCCAGTGGAATTGCTAATCCTAACATTGGCGGGACACAGTTTGGGGTTAATTCTGTGTTTGCAAACACAGACGAACCTAGAAAGAAAGAATCTGTGCTGGGAAACTCTGTAGGTGAAAAGGTGACAAGAAGGTTCACCTGTTGCAGGCTGAATCAGTTCTAGAGAGAGAGCTGATCCAGTGAGAGCTGCAAGCCAGGGGAACTGAGTAATGACAGCCTAGAGTGGAGTAGTGAGCCCCCAATCCCATGACCATTTTGGAAAAGGGTGTACATGTGCAGAATGGCCAGGTGGCCATTTTGCGCATGCCCAGCAATTTCTTTAATATTTTATTTTATTTTAGAACTGAACTGCAAGAGTCATTTTGTGGTGTGGTATGAACGGATTCATAATGGTCCATTACGAGCACTTACAGATTAAGTCTGAATAAAAAAAAATGCCCACCCCTATACTATACTAATACAACAGAATTTGTAGACAAAATGTCTTACTCCGATTTCTGTTAAATTCTCCCTTTCTCCTACAAAATACAGATTCCCAGATGGATGTCCATGCCAGAATACGTCAAAATAACAGTCTGCCCTAAATGAGTGGAGGAGAAGCTTTGAAAAGAAGCTGCATAACCCCATGGTGAAGAGAAGGATTCAGTAGGAGGTTGTGCTCTGTGGTTCGCTGCTTAAATCACATATGCTTCCTCTGCATTAATAAGCAACCAAAACCTTAAAAACAAGATTGATTTATTTCCTTTCACAAATGATTCACACAAATGATAACTGCCTAGCAAACTTAACATGGGAATGCCAAAATGGCTGAGACTGTATTTTACTCTTCAGTACAAGTACTCCTGCTTCTGTTTATTCTTGGTTGTGATTGTAATGCAGTTACTCTCTAAGAATAACCATGGGAATAAGCACTTGCTCACCTATGAGACTGCAAGCACAAGTGGGGGCAGACACCAGCAAATGTAATCACTACCTAGAATTTACAACAATAATCATGATTTGGTTCCTGCTGCTGCTTTTGCCCAGGTCTCTACAGGGCTCTCATGCTTCCAACAAGAAGAAATTATTCCAGACTTAGTAGTGTCATGGAGGGAGAGATTGATTGAGCAAATCCCGGCTGGTGAGCAAATCCTGGCTAGTGATCAAAACTTATCAACAAGCCATGCTCTTTGATTGTGCTATTTACCAGTCTGCATTTGAGGGCTGTAAATCTTTGCATTTGAGGAAGGAAAGAAAATTAAATTTCCCTTTTTCCCAATTTAGTATCGGGATTTGCTCACAGGTCAGAAAAGATGGAAATGTACCAAATCCTGGGGTGATACACATTCTCTCTCTCTCTCTCTCTGGGTAATATCATATGTGATGGCTCTGCTGTCATTCTGCCCGGAGGTGAGCAGGGCTACCCCCTGCCAAGGTAGCTCCAATGGCAGAAACAAACATCTCCGTGGCCTGCCCTGGCAGGGGAGGAGAGTGAGGAGCGCCATGAGGCCAGCCGGCTCCACCGCTGAGGTGCAGCTAGCACAACTGCCCCCATGACAAGCAAATAACCCCAACGCTAGACCTAGCAGACATGCAAACAGATGCGCCTGCCCGGTTCTCCCAGGTCAGACCTGGCCGGGCAGCTCGCGGGGACAGACCATGGTCCAGCTTTGTTCCAAGCTCACATTCCCAGCCCTTCTGTACATCCGGTGTCTCAGATCAAACTTGCGGGGAATGATGCTGGCTCAGATGGGACCAGGCTGGTCAGATAGACCAAAATCATGTTTGTTAGTGCACCGGCCCCCACCCCCCTCTCTCTCTCTCACACACACACACACACACACACACACACACACACACACACACACACACACACACACACACACAGAGTGTCTTTTTCCTTTGTGCTGCTGTGATTAATATGACATACTTCAGATGAAATTCACCACAGCGTTTTTCCAGCTCAGAGCTTTTAAAGGAAGAATTTCATTCTTGCAGGATGAAAACTGAAAGGAAACTAGTGCCAATTGACAAACACAGCATTTTCAGCTCTTATTTGATCCATTTTTTAGGATGTTCTTTTGGGAATAATGAAAGGAATTTCAAATGAAAAACCCTACCCTTTTGAAGGAGCTGTAGTAGCATTGTTCTTTGCTTGGTCATTGGCCTCATCCTTGGCTTTCTTTTTTAAAAATAAACCATTTCATTAAAAAGGAAATATTATTTTTAGCTGAATAGAATCCTTGCAGTCCCTAATTTTAATGTGCATCTTTATTCTAAGAAATGAGTTTCTTAAATAACATCTATTTGCTCTCTAAGAGGATGCTAACAGACTCATACAGCACACTCCATTAGCATGGAAATGGATTTTTTTGTGTGTAATCTACTTTTCTGCCACTGTATTATATTATAGCTGCAGTTATCAAAAAGGGCCTGGAAAGCTCATACTGTACTTTAAAGTGTGTAGGATTCCAACTGGGTTTTTTTTAAATTGTAAATCTAATGCATGGAGTGACTAGCAACATATACTACAGCTCTTTTTAAAACCACATGTTTCTTAATACAATATATTTTAGGAAGATTTAAAACAGCCAAACACAAAAGAGAAACCATTTGAAAGTCTGTGACTATGGGTGATTTCAGACGTTATGGGGCCCATTGGCCCCGTACCGAAATCAACCCATTCCTTTCCCGCCAGGGTCACCCGGTCACACCATATCAGACGTGCCGGGGGGAGCCCGGCGGGGAATCCGGGAGGGGGCGGGGCCGCGCAGCGCAGCGTGCTGCCGCACGGCCCCTCCCCCTCCACGCACCCCGCCGCCCGCCCTCTTAGGAGACGGGTGGGTGGCGGGGCCAATGCGGCCGCCGCGTCCGGCTGAATGCACCATGGCCCGGGATCCCACCAGTGATCCTGGGCCGTGGCGAGCGGCCAGACGTTACTTTTTGGGGGTCCCTGCCGGGGTCCGTTTGACCAACCTTCCCAGGACATTCCCCCGGCTAGCCCAGGAAGCGTGGTTCAAATTGACCCCTTGTGCAGATTGACCATGGCGAACATCTGGCAGCTGCCAAACAGACGTTCGAGGCACAGTGACCACAGGTGGGTATTCACTGTGATCTCGTAACGTCTGAAAATACCCTATATGTGCTTGTTACAGGGATTAATTAGCATCACACTGGGGTGGGGATGCTGAATTACTATTCTGGAAAGACTACTGAAGTGAAAACAACTCTAGGTGGGAATGAAGAGATTCTTGTATTTGGCTATTTATAATATTTATGTGCTCTTAAAGTATGTGAGTTGTAGGAAAGAACTAGCAGTAAGCATGCTCCTACCTAATCCAATGGAAAAACATTTCTTCAGTGAGACTGCTGAATAATCAAATGCAAATTAAAATAATTCAGTGTACATAGGGATTGTTACTGCAGCAAAGGTTCACTCACATTCAACTTTGAAAATTAGAATAATTAAAAAAGATCTTCAGGAATGGTTTTTCTGCTGCGCCAGTCACCTTGGTAATTACTTGGACCTTGTCCGTGGAGTACCATGATGCAAATTAGGCCAGGCACAACTGATCTAGGAGTTTCCTTTCAATAACTGGGGAACAGGTGAGCACTGCAATGTGTCATATATACCTCCTTTCTCAGGTCTATGCCTTGTAAACTGATTTTTTAAAAGTAGAGATGACAAAGATGTTTCTGCATTGTTGCTGAACCACCCAAAGAGAATATTCAAGTGGCTAGTTAAGTCATCCTTAATTTTTGTTCTGTTGAACAATGCAAAACAGTGTTATTTACTATGTAAGACTCAGATTTTGGACAATCAATATCCTAAGAGATGAGATGTGCCACACTTCACAATTCAAGTCATCCCAGAAAACCACAGTACTGAAAAAGTTGTGGACAGAAGTATTGTTCTCCTTACATGGTCGTCATTGCAGTTTTCAAAAACACATTGAAAAGACATGGATCTGATAAAGATATTGCACCATGAATATTGCTATCTGGATGATGCTTTGAGGGCAATCCCTGTTTTTTATGACCCTGATGCCTAGACAACACATACATAATTTATATATTTACTACCTGCCAGTATCAGCAGTATCAGCATACACATGGGTAAAATGTACACAATACTTTTAGTCTTGTCTCTTGCACAAGAGACAGCTCAATGAGATTTATAGATCCAACAGACATCAACAGATATGGGAAACCGATTGTTGCCATAGCTTCAATACCACACTTTTGATTAGAAGACTGATGACATAACCTGAATGCCCAAAGAAGAGGTAGCAAAAGGAATGGGCATTGTGTGTCTTTCTGAAGAGTCCAGGAGGGTACTATGCAATAGACAACACAACACAATGGGATGACTCCTGTCATAGCACCTCCTAAATTACCTGGCAACAATAACTTATTCTGAAGCCATTCAATACAGTAAAAATGAAAAGAAAATTAGTGCCGATAATTATTTCCCAGAATTATTATTAAGGGTTGTGTCTGTTTCAGGCCACTTTCAGACATGCCCCCCATGCACATATTTAGGCTGCGGGGGGGGGGGGATGCAGACCCTGAATATGGGCGGGGATTGGCCGCTCTGAAAGGCCCCCCCTGCACAGCTTTGCCAGCAGAGATGTGCCGGGATGCAGAGCAGGAAATTGAGCTCTGCATCCCTGCGCATCTCTGCCGGCAAAGCCACGCAGGGGGCGAGCTTTTAGACTGGCTGATCCCCACGCATATTCGGGCTGCGCATTTCCCCCCTGCAGCCCAAAAATGCGGGGGGGGGGGAGGAGGAAGGAGGGGGGAGAACGTCTGAAGGTGGCCTTATTCTCCAGACAGCCAGAGCTCTCCAAACCATATTCATCTCAGTGTATGCCATGAAGAAACAACAGTCTATCATCAAAGAGTTTCCCAACCAAAAATCCCTTTCTGGAAGAAAACTACCCAAAACACCCTTTATGGAATACTATCCAAAAAAACTTTATAGGCTTTGCAGCTCAAAAGCCACTTCAAGAAATTCCCAAGTGCCTCAACCTCCATGCCATGCAAGGATCTTGTGTACTAACATGAGTCACTTGTTCTGCTGCATACGGATTTCAGAATGTCTAAGTCCTTTCCATGGATTCTAGTGTATACACACAAAGTGTTAGCATGTATATTAGGTGTATATCTACGGAGGAATAGCACTATGAAATTCAAAACATCTATACCCCTTGGCCGCATCCTGGAAACACTACACCAACTCTTTGGGCCCTCCAGGTGAACCTGTTCTGCTGCATACAGAATGATTTCTTGATGCACTTTCCTCTATGCACCTTCCGTGACTTCTAGTGTATACACAGAAGGTATCAGTGTGTATGTTAGGTGTGTTTCTCTAGAGGAATAGCACTATGATTTTTGTAACTTCTGCACCCCTTTGCCTTGACTACATCCTGGGAACACTACACCCACTCTTTGGGTCCTCCATATACAACAGATACACCTCTGCTTAGAGGAAAGTGCATCAAGAAAGGTGCATTCTGAAATCTGTATGTAGCAGAACAGGTGACTCATGTCAGTACACCAGATCCTTGCATGGCATGAATCTGGCACTTGGGAGTTTCTTGAAGTGACTTTTGAGTTGCAAACCCTATTAGGTTTTTTGGGTAGTATTCTTGAAAAACTGCTTGATGACAGACTGTTGTGCCTTCATTCGTGCCTTAACTTACAATTTCCATGCCTTTAACTGCTTGATGGGTATTGAAAGTGAGGTGATTCCCTAAAGAGGTTTTGGGGTAAAGGTTCTTTGGTTAGGAATTTGATTCATAGGAATTGTAACACCTTAACTTATGTCCTTAAAACCCTCCTGCGTTTCCGCGGGTCTTTCTGACCCCAAAGGCTGCTAAAAAAAACCTAAAGCTGTTTTGGCAAGCCTGGACCACTCTTCCCCCCATGTATTCCTCAAGAAGTGTGAGGTCAACTGTCCTGTGTTGTTTCATGTTCCTCCCCCCTCCCCATTTTTTTTAAATGGAAGTTTTTATAATTTCATCATCAGCGGTCCTTTCAACTTCAATGTAAGTCAATGGGAAAATGAAAGCACTATACGCCCTTTGCACTGGGGGTGTCAGAGGGGTACGGGAAGGTTGGGAAGGGAAGGGGTGCCCAGACGCGCCACACTCTCTCAACTGGCTCTGTTAGTGCTCGAAGGGGGTCCCGGAGGCCCGTCAGGATAGTATGTGGGCCGTTCCTTGGGCTTGCGCACCTGGAACTTAGGCCCCTATCATCATTGGGCACAGAGCTTTTTACTATATACACAACGTTCACAACCACAGGGGAGGGAGGTAATAGTGAGGAGTGGTGCAAGGGAGCGGAGGCAAGGACCCAGGGGTATAGGGGACAGGGATGCAGGGGCTTACACACAGCCACAGGGAACGGGGAGAGACGGGTCCCAGGGGGGAACAGAAGCGCCAGGCCCGCAGGCCCCTTCACTCCACTCACCCAAGCTTTCACAGGGAGGCAGGGTCTGGTTTCCCAATCAAACAGATACTTTGGCTAAGGACACAATCGCTGATACAACCACAATGGGAACAGAGAGGGGAGACAAGGGCAACAGGGAGGATACAAACAAGAGAAGTTCAATCGCAATACTTAGCTTCAGGCAACAGGGAGGGGGCTAGTTCATCCAGGCTAGGCTCTGTTCACCGGCCCAGAGCTACTGAGCCGGCCAGCTTAAATAGGAGCAGCCCCGCCCTCTGCACGCCCCCGCAAGCGTGCTGAGCGGCGCAGCGGTGGGCGGGGCCCTGCCTGGGCGGGCGTCGCCGTTGTAGGTGTCGGCGTCCCTGCCCGCCGCGGGGGCGTGGCCTTTGGTAACGGCCTGTCGGGGGCGGGGTGTGCGGCGTCGGGTGTGGCTTCCGCCTGCGTCTGCGGCCCCGAACGCCGCACCAAGGTTTGCCATGCTGGGGAACTGCCGGGGGCGGGGCCTGGGGCCGTGGAGGGCGGCCGCCGCGTCGAGAAGCGGCCGCGGCGGCTGACAGGATCCCCCCCTCGAGGCCCCCCCCCCTCCGTCGCTGCGTAGACCCTGGCTTGTCAGGGTGGCGCCTATAGAATAGTCGGAGGAGGCGTGGAGCGGAGACATGAGCCGCCGGCTCCCAGGAACGTTCGTCGGGGCCGAAGCCCCGCCAGTCAATGAGGTAGCATAGGCGTCCCCGTATATGTTTAGCATCAAGGATTTCACGAACCTCATAGATGGGATCGACGACATCAGGGCTAGGTTGGGGCGTGGGTTCGATGATAGCCTCGGTGGGCGAGATGGTTGCAGGTTTGAGGAGGGAGACATGGAAGGTGGGATGGATTCGCATCTTCGAAGGCAATTGAAGCGTATAAGTTACGTCGTTTATCCTTTTAGTGATGGGAAAGGGCCCGATGTAGCGGTGATCTAATTTGGCGGATGGCCGCTGTGATGGGTAGTGTCGCCGATCTAGCCAGACATAGTCTCCTGGTTGTAACAAGGGTGCTGGTTGACGGTGTTGGTCTGCGTATCGCTTATATTGTTGCCGTGCTTTGTCTAGGGTTTCTTTGGCAAGTGCGTGGACTTGTTGCAGCTGCTGTGCCAGGGCTCCAGCGGCTGGTACCTGGATGGACGGAAGGTCTGGTGCTACGAGTTGGGGGTGATACCCGTAGGTAATAAAAAATGGGGAATTACCAAGGGACGCATTAAGGGCATTGTTGTACGCAAATTCCGCCAGCGGTAACCATGTATACCAGTCGTCCTGGAGGTAACTTATGTAGCATCGTAAGTACTGCTCTAGCGTCTGATTGACTCGTTCCACCTGGCCGTTGGCTTGTGGATGGTACGCCGTTGTGGGTTTGAGTTGCACTTGAAGGGCTTTAAACAGTGCTCTCCAGAATCGTGAGACGAATTGGGTTCCTCGATCACTTACTAATTCCTGGGGCCATCCATGGAGTTTTACGATATGCCGTATGAAGAGTAGGGCCGTCTTGTGTGCTGTAGGGAGTCCTTTGCATGCCACGAAGTGCCCTAATTTCGAAAAGTGATCGATGACCACAAGGACCGTATCATAGCCGCGGGATGATGGGAGTTCCACGATGAAGTCTAAGCCAAGACGTTGCCAGGGCCCTGCCGGCGTGGGGTTAAGTTGTAACAGGCCTGTGGGGTTTTTGCGAACTACCTTCGTGCGGGCACACGTTGAACAGGCTTGGATATGGTGTTTGACATCTTTGCTCATTGATGGCCACCAAAACTGGCGCTGGAGAAGGGTCAAGGTACGTTCATTTCCGGGGTGGCCTGCTAAAGGGGCATCATGATGTGCCCACAGTAGTTGGGCTCGACACGAGGGAGGAACCACTATTTGGTGCCCTTTTTTATACAACCCGTCCTGTACGGTGATATCAGGGTCCTTCAACGTCTGGAGTTCTCGCATTGATTGCTGCCGGAGCTGTTCTACTGTGGGGAGCGTGGCTGCGAATACCTGGGCATCGAGGATAGGGCCTCGGGGTCGATCATCGGCTTCCTTTCCTTCATTGTAACGGGACAGGGCATCCGCTAGAAGGTTCATCTTCCCGGGACGATATTGAATAACAAAAGAAAAACGGGCGAAGAAGAGTGCCCACCTGGCATGTCGTGGATTTGTAATCTGCGCGGTGCGTAGAAAGGTTAAATTTTTATGATCTGTGGTTACGGTGATAGTATGTTGGGCCCCTTCTAAGTAATGGCGCCATGCCTCAAAGGCCGCCTTTATAGCTAGAAGTTCACGGTCGAACACTGTATAGTTCCTTTCGGCAGGGGATAGTTGCCGAGAATAATATGCGCAGGGTTGTGGTAGTTGTTTCGCTTTCTGTTGTAGTAATACGGCCCCGATGGCAAGGCTAGATGCATCCGCCTCTACAAAAAAGGGTTTTTGGAAGTCAGGATGCTGTAGTAATGGGGCTTGCATGAAGGCTTGCTTTAATTGCTGGAAGCTCCGCTCTTGCTTCGCTTCCCAGGCATAGGGGCAGTTTTTCTTCAATAGTTGCGTTAACGAACTGGTCACTTCGGCATAATGGGGGATATATTGTCGATAATAGTTCGTACTGCCCAAAAACCGCTGTAAGGCCTTCACGGACCGAGGGGGGGGCCATTGTTGGATGGCACATACCTTCTTGTGGTCCATCTTGATTCCCTCTGGGCTAATGACGAACCCCAGGAATTCCACCACTGTAATGTGAAAGGCACATTTGTCTTGTCTGCAGTATAGATGATGCTGTCGCAGTCGTTGTAAGACCTGGCGAACATGCTGTACGTGTTGGGCATAGGAGGAGGAGTAGATTAAGATGTCATCTAGGTAAGCGATAACAAAGGTATCCAAAATATCCCGGAAGATGTCATTAATGAAATGCTGGAAGGCAGCAGGAGCGTTAGCCAGGCCAAACGGCATCACCAGGTATTCGAAATGCCCGTACCGGGTTCGGAAGGCGGTTTTCCATTCGTCCCCGTGTCTCATGCGAAGAAGATTGTAGGCTCCTCGGAGATCCAATTTAGTATAAATTTGGGCCCCCTGGAGGCGGTTAAGTAGCTCCGGAATGAGGGGGAGCGGGTAGCGATTCTTAATTGTCACGCTGTTTAGCCCTCGATAATCCACGCAAGGGCGCAGTCCCCCATCCTTTTTGGGCACGAAAAAGATGGGGGCTCCCGCAGGGGAGGTGGAATGTCGGATGAAGCCATTTGCGAGGGCCTCATCCAAGTAGGCTCGTAATTCTCTTAATTCTGGGGCGGAGAGTGCATAAATGCGCCCAAAGGGGGGCTCTGTACCTGGAGCTAATTCAATGGGACAATCGTAGGGTCGATGCGGGGGTAGTTGGGCGGCAGCAGTCTTGTTAAATACTTCTCGCAGGTCATGGTATTCGCGAGGCAGAAGTTGTTCCTTTCCCTGGAGGGGTCGTGGAATAGTGGTTAGAATCTTCTGTTGAGGAGGGGTTGGATAACAATGTTGTTTGCAATATGGGGATGTAAAGCGGACTCGCCGCTGGGTCCACTGAATACAGGGTTCATGCCGCACCAGCCAAGGGAGGCCCAAGACCACAAGGAAAAGAGGGGTATGAATTACGTCGAATGCAAGTCTTTCCTGGTGAGCCCCTATCCCACATTCCAAAAGTCCCGTTTGCTGAGTAACGGGACCGGATGCAAGGGGGGATCCATCAATGGTCTGGACGGCTTCTGGACAGGGTTTGTCTTGTATTGGAATTCGATGACGTTGACTCAGGGACAGATCCATAAAATTGGAGGAGGCTCCAGAGTCCACCAGCGCCCATACTATCATCGATCGGTGCGAGGAGGTTTGAATTGTCACGGGGAGGCGTAAGTGGGGCAAGACTCGGGTGGTTACGGAGGGACTAGTATTTAGGGCCGAGACGTTCCCTGACCGTCGCGGCCCCTGGCATTTCCCGCCTGTCGCCGAGTAGGGGGAACCGCTGGGCATTCTTGAATGAAGTGCCCGGGCTCGCCACAATAAAAACAGGCCCGGGTGCGGCGCCTTCGTTCTCGTTCTTCGAGGGGAACGGGTCCCCTAGAGGCCCCTACCTGCATAGGCTCAACGTCGGGGGGGATGCCCCCGGAGACATCCGTCCCGGAGGGAGAGAAGGAGATGGGCCGACTGGAGAAGGTGCGCACATCTTGTCGTTTCTCTCGTCGTCGTTCCGCGAGGCGTGCCTCTATTTGTAGGGCCAACGTAGCGATTGCGGCCCACGTTTCGGGAAGGGCGGTATAGGAGAGCTGGTCCTTGATTTCTTCCGCTAATCCTTTTCGAAAGTGAACCCGGAGGGCATCCTCGGACCAACGTAGCTCTAGGGCTAAGTGTTGAAAGTGGGTTATATACTCGATAAGGGGCATACGACCTTGACGGAGGTTTAGGATGGCCGTCTCTGCATCTCGTAGGCGGTGCGGGTGATCAAATAAAAACCGGAACTCTGTCAAAAACTGCTGGTAATTTGTTAATAATGGGCTTTTACTGGTCAACAAATTAGTGGCCCATTCTAGCGCCACTCCGCCCAGGTTTCCAATTATAAATGCCACCTTCAGATCTTCCGTGGGGTAGGTGGCGGCTTGGGTGGTAAAGGTTAAGTCGCATAAGGCCAGGAAGGCACGGCAAGACTTCCGGTCCCCTTGAAATTTTTCGATACGGGGTCCTCGCGGCTCTCTTGGGAGTCCCAGGGCTGGAGGTATGGGAGGCCCTGCTCCCGGGGCCCCAATAGCAGCTGGGTCTGCCGCTGCGGCCACAGGAGGGGCCCCTACTGCCGGGGCCAAAAGCGGGGCCACCGGCTGCTGGGCGACTGCTGCAGCCAAATTGGTGTGTTGCTCCTGCAGATCTTTTATCTGCAGGGCCAACGTTTGTACTGCAAGGACGAGTTTTTCTATCTCCTGGCCTACGTCCATGGTGCCAGGAGTGGGAGGGGCGCGTGGGTACGTGCCGGTGAATCTGTCAGAGGGGTACGGGAAGGTTGGGAAGGGAAGGGGTGCCCAGACGCGCCACACTCTCTCAACTGGCTCTGTTAGTGCTCGAAGGGGGTCCCGGAGGCCCGTCAGGATAGTATGTGGGCCGTTCCTTGGGCTTGCGCACCTGGAACTTAGGCCCCTATCATCATTGGGCACAGAGCTTTTTACTATACACACGACGTTCACACCCACAGGGGAGGGAGGTAATAGTGAGGAGTGGTGCAAGGGAGCGGAGGCAAGGACCCAGGAGTACAGGGGACAGGGATGCAGGGACTTACACACAGCCACAGGGAACGGGGAGAGACGGGTCCCAGGGGGGAACAGAAGCGCCAGGCCCGCAGGCCCCTTCACTCCACTCACCCAAGCTTTCACAGGGAGGCAGGGTCTGGTTTCCAATCAAACAGATACTTTGTCTAAGGACACAGTCGCTGATACAACCACAATGGGGGACAAGGAGGGGAGACAAGGGCAACAGGGAGGATACAGACAAGAGAAGTTCAATCGCAATACTTAGCTTCAGGCAACAGGGAGGGGGCTAGTTCATCCAGGCTAGGCTCTGTTCACCGGCCCAGAGCTACTGAGCCAGCCAGCTTAAATAGGAGCAGCCCCGCCCTCTGCACGCCCCCGCAAGCGTGCTGAGCGGCGCAGCGGTGGGCGGGGCCCTGCCTGGGCGGGCGTCGCCGTTGTAGGTGTCGGCGTCCCTGCACGCCGCGGGGGCGTGGCCTTTGGCAATGGCCTGTCGGGGGCGGGGTGTGCGGCGTCGGGTGTGGCTTCCGCCTGCGTCTGCGGCCCCGAACGCCGCACCAAGGTTTGCGATGCTGGGGAACTGCCGGGGGCGGGGCCTGGGGCCGTGGAGGGCGGCCGCCGCGTCGAGAAGCGGCCGCGGCGGCTGACAGGGGGTCATGTTGACCCCTTGCACATATATTCTTAAAATACATTTATTTATTGATTGATTGATTTGATTTTTACCCCGCCCCTCCTGAACACAGCTCGGGGCAGCTTCCAACAATAAAATCAATAAAAACAATTTAAAACATATAAAATACATTCTCAAATATTAAAACAAATATTAAACAGGGCCAGGGATACAACAATAAATTAAACACAAACATTTGGGCAGGGGGGATAAAAGATCCCTACTCCCTCCCCCCTCCCCAAAGGCCTGGGCGAACAGCCAGGTTTTGCGCTGTCGTCAAAAAACCAAAAGGCTTGGGGCCAGGCGAGCTTCCTCCAGTAGGGAGTTCCAAAGACGCGGCCTGGCCACCGAGAATGCCCTCTCCATTGTGGCCCGCTGCTTAACACCGGGGACCTCCAAGAAGGTACCCCCAGTAGACTGAAGAGTCCACTCTGGGGCATGGAGGGTGAGGCGGTCCCTGAGGTATGGGGGGCCGAGACCGTGACGGGCTGTGTAAATCAATACCAACACCCTGAACCTGGCTCGGCACGCTATCGACAACCAGTGCAGCGCCCGGAGCAGAGGTGTTATGTGCTCCCGATGACCCGTCCCCGAAAGGAGGTGGGCCGCCACATTCTGCACTAGCTGCAGCCTCCGAACCAGGCACAGTGGAAGCCCCACGTAGAGCGCGTTGCAGTAGTCCAGCCTCGAGGTGGCGAAGGCATGGACAAGGGAGGCCATGTCCGAGCCAGAGACGAACGGACGCAGCCTCCGCACCAGATGCAACTGGCGAAAAGCAGCCTTTGTGACGCTCCAGGCGGAGGTCTGCGTCCAGCACCACCCCCAGACTCCAGACCTGTTGGGCTACGGGAGGGCGAACCCCCCCAATCAGGGGGGCCGACACCTCCCTCGCTCTCCCCATACATGTGTCTTTTAAAGAAATGAATCTTAACCCAGCACCTGCTCTCCTAATTAAAACCCTCAATGAGGGTGAAGGACAAAATGTAGCACTTAGTTTGAGTTCACAAAGTTCATTGGTGTTGTGTTTAGGAAAATATCACCATAAAATGCTTTGGGGGGCTTACATTGACCCCCAGTGAAAGGTCAGCTTTCCAACTTCTATTGTTCCTTATCTTTACACAGCAATTAAGACCTATTTAGAGTGAACTCTTGACATTTTTTTTTATCACAGCCATTAGCAGCTTTGTGTTGGAAAAATACCTATTCATTCTGCATGGGGGTGTTGATGATCCCTGCATTTACTGTGAGCTTTGGAGCTCACTTGAAAGCAATGAAATCCTCATCCACACTGCAACTTTATGATTTGTAACATTACAAGTTACATTTGTAAACCTTTTTAAGTCTGGGTGACATTTCCCCCATTTTATTGTACTCAGTCTTTCACATGGATTACACTTATACTGAATATGACCGACCTAGCAATGAAGAAAGACCAGTCATGAAGCGTCAGCTGATTTCAATAGAATCCAGACTTGGGGGGACATGATTTTCAAGATAAATTTCTGCAATGGCTCTGATGAAGCATGGGCTGCTTTTAAGCTACCAGTTTATCTCAGCTGAACTGTGTGTCTGCATACAGATTTCAGAATGCTGGCGGAGAATGGGAAGCTGGAGATGCTGTCAGGTCCCAAACCCTACTGTGCTCCCTAACTCTACCTATACACCTTACACCAGGCCTGAATTGAAATAGCTATTCCTTTTTCACAGAAACTTCTGCAAAAACACAATAGCTATTTATTTTTTTCAACAGAAATTCCAATCTGAAAATTATGCCAATCAGAATCTAGACCAAAAAAACTCCCAAATGCGCATGCACAAAATTGCCACCACACTTTCCAAAATGGTAGCAATGCTACTGTTGCCATTTTAGATAAGGGTGCTAGTCATTTGCACATTACATGGTCCTCATCTTCTACCCACTCAACTCTGCCTCTCTCTTGGTGCCTCCTTTCCCTAAGTCACGGCTGTCCAACTGGCAGCCTACAGCCAGTTCCACCATAGGAACTTAAGGAGGTGGACAAGGAGTTGGACATCCCTGCCTAGAGTAAGAAGGAGCTAATGCCTTTCCCTTCATATGCACACAATAAACTCAAGACAGCACTGTAGTCATGGAAAGAGTCAAGTCATCAGATGCATTTTAGCCTTTGGGTGGTTTGACATGTTCTGTCCAATACATGCTGGGGATTGCAAACATGAGCAGTCCTTAGGACATACCAGGTTGTGTACACCTAAGAGCTCATGGGTAGTCACTGGCAGAGATAATGGCTATCTATAAGTTGTTGGAAAGTGAGGGAAGCTTACTGTTGGGTGGTAGGTGCTGGGGAGAAGCAGCAGGAACAGAACTGGTAGTGGAAGGCTCTGGGAGCATCAGATTGCTGCTCCGCTGGATCTGCCACATTCACTTCTGCTGCAACTTGGATCCTTGACCCAGACACTTAACCTGGATGGCAGGGAAGGTCATGGGGATCAACAAGCAGTGGTGGCAGGAGCAGTGGTGGGTCTGGAAGAACAGTGAGTGGTGGTGACAGGAGCATCTCATTGATGTTCTCCAGGAACCACCACTGTTCCTGTCACCACTTGCTAATCTCTGAGACCCAGGTAAGCTTGTGGGAACAGACACAGGTAGGAAGAGGTGGGTCCCCTTCATCACTATGCTCTCCCCACTTGTCCCTGTCTCAGTCTTACACCTGTCACATGCTCATGTTTGCCCTGCATGGTGAGTCTGAATAATGGTTATCCAGGTCCACCATGCAGAGAAAGTGAACAATCCATAATATGGGATTTCAATAAACATATTACACTAGGTGTGTATTTCTGGAAACATGCATCTAGCATAACGTGTAAAAAACAAACAAAAAAACCCCCCAAAAACATACACCTACCCTACCCCCAGAACACTGCTGAGCAGAGCTAGTTACTTCCAGCCACTGCCCAGAATTATTCACTTTCTTTGGGGTGGCTGAATCTCCTAGGACCTTCACCTAGAGAGGCCCCCCTGACCTCCATCAGCTCATCCTGCTCCAAACTTCTTACCAATTTCTGGTTTCCAGAGAGCATCCTTGCAAGACTGCTGATTAGCTCCTTCTTCACCAATCAACACAGCTGTTTCTGGTTCACTGAGACACATAGCATGACACCGCCGAGGACTCAGACAAACTGGAGAAAGATGAAACCAGGTTCTATCAGCACCACCAGAGAACAGGTCGGCCCTATGCTCCCTGCACTCTCTGACCCCCACATGGGGAGGACACAGTGAGGAGCCCAGAGGCCACAAAGTGTGAAAGTGAGGGACAATGGGGTCTAATAAGTGGATAGAAAGCCAGAACCCATGTATTTTCTTGCTGGCCAATGATAACAGGATTTCCCTCTCCATACTCAACCACCTAGGAGTCGGAACTGGCTGGGTGCCAATTAGGTACCATACAGAACAGGGCCATCTTGGTGCCATCAAGAACCCACATCAGCTATGAAGAAGTACAGCTCCTCTCTCTCATTCATGTACTCCTACAGTTAATAGCATTTTGGTCAGCCTAGTGAGCAGAAGTTCCCAAACTATGGGTCACAGCCTGAGCTGTGTGTGTGTGTTTGGTGGGGGGGGGGATTGCACCAACTGCAGATGGGATCATGTTGCCAATTGACATATTTTGCATGCCTTTGTTGCTGTCTGGGATCATGGGTTTATATTTAAGTTTCAAAATGGGATTGCACAGGTAAAACTTTGGGAACCTCTGACTAGCTCCTGAGGGTTGTGGGATGAGAAAGCTGGATTTCCCCCTAGTTATCTCCTGTGGGAAGCTCCTTCCCAGTATTTTTTCCTTCCTCCTTCTGGGGACTCTCCTCTTCACCCATACCCCTATACAATGCCATAGCTGCACCTCAGTCCTAGGTGTGAAAGGGCTGGAAATAATTAACTAAAGTTTATGTGCAATTTAACTCATGTCCCCTTAGCAAACACACAGAAGTGGCTGCCATTTCAAAAGGGTGTAGCAGAAGAGTGCAAGGAGGTTATTTTGAAGAGGCTATGTCAGCCTCTCCCAAAGCCCGGGGCAGGTAGTAAGAGAAAAAAGTAATGGGGAGAGGACAGAGTCTTCATTATTTGCTCACTCCATAAATGTGCTTGAAAAGTTATGGGGACAAGAATATTCACTCAGAGACCCATGCCATTAAAGGAAATTAGATTACCAAGTACTGAGAGGCTAGCACAGGCTTGTTTTTGTCCCCAGTTGATTCTGCTGTGATTTCGGTTGGACAGGTAAAAGGTCAGAGTATGGAAGCTTTTGCGTGTGTGTCTACCTGCTTCCCTCTCTCTCTCTCATATGTGTGTGTGTGTAGCTGCAGACACACACAGATGCACACACACGCAGACAGAGAGGCAAGCAGACACACACACGCACCCCTACTCACCCGATGATCACGTCACTGTAGCCGACCACTGTAGCTTTCAAAGCCCCCATTCCTCTGGGCTGTGCACATGCGCCTGCCGTGGTCGCCAACATTTTGGATAGAGAGGCATGCTGCTGGTCAGGTGGGGGATAGCAAAAGTACCTCCCCTACACCCAAGCCTCTGCCGGGGGAAGGACTAGCCAGGGAACCCTCCTGACTGTTTGGTTGCTTGGTTTTAAATCACAATATATTGTGCTTCCTAGGGCTGCACCACATTTGGGCCATAAGACACAAGCATGGCATTAAGCCCCATGCCATTGGGGAAAAGGGTATTGTATCAGGGGGTGTCCCAGGGTCACATGGGGTCCCTGGGGGTCACACTCTGGGAAATTAGCAAACCCCGCTGCTACATCATTTCAGCCTCGAGCCTTGGCTGAATCCCCCTCTTCAAAGAAGGGGGTACCCTATCAGGACACACCACACAGTCCAGAGAGTATTAGTCCATAGTTCTTTATTAGACACAACTAGTGTACCTGGGGCTGCCGGCTCAGTCGTCTCCACCCTGCAGGATCAGGTCTGTCTTTCTCAAGCACAGGAGCACCACAATATCAACCCTCCTGGTCCCTCTAGCCAGGCCTCCAAGCCCCAGCCACTGGCCAAGCCTTCCCCCAGGCAAGAGGTTCCCTCCTGGGCACAGCCTCTCCCACTTGCCTGGGTCCTTCTGGTTCTCCAACCATCCGCACCTTGGAGGCATAGAGCAGGCCCGCTTCTTTGGGGAGATGTGGTCCCTTCAGCTCCCAGGCAGAGAGTTTCTCTTCTCTATCTTGTCTCTCCTTATATTCTGGCAGAGTGGGCGTGGCCAGGCTTCCTCTCCACAGCCTTAAAGGGCCAGTAACCTGCCCACTCTGTCGCAGGGTTTCTCAGCCTGTTTACCTCACAGAATGATCCCCAGCTATGGGTTAACTCTGCCATCCCTTTGGGAATGCTCAGTCCTCTGACAGACCCTCTCATCTCCCTTATTAAAGGGGCAGCAGCCCCACAGGACTGGTCTCTGCTACAAGCATTTTCAGGGGCTTGTAATTTTTAAACCAAGCAATCAAACACTCTGAACTTCCCCCTACAGAAACAAGACATGGAGACTGAATTTTGAGCAGGGGCATCCCTCATTATCCCCTCCTTCAATGTTGGGCTGCCCAGCAACAAAAAAGGTCACCACCCGGAAGTAAGGTGCCTGAAAATTCCAATGCAAAGCAATGAGAGACTTTGCATTGGAATTCCTTACTTAATGGAATGGCTACCGGCAGCTCCGTAATATTTTGGAGTTCACATTTTCAAGCTTTTAACAACTCAGTTTTCCCTCCCCCCTCCAGACTGCGTTGGTGGAAAGGGCGCCAGGGCTCACCTCCCCTCCACCCCCCAGCCTGGTAAAATCTTTTTTTTAAAAGAACACAACCCCCCCACCCCAGCCCTCCTTCAGTTCCCAGAAGGCCTAGAAGAGGCCTGAAGTGCTCAAGTGCACCGCAGGAGCTCGACCCGCCACCGCCGCTGGACCTGAAGCCAGAGCTCCGGCACCACCAGATAGGTCTATCACTGGGGGTGGGGGGGATTTTTTTCCCTTAATTTTATTTTTTAACCAGGCTGGGCAGGGAGGGAGGTGAGCCCCAGTGCCCCTTCCACACACGCAGCCTGGAGGAGGGAGGGAAAACCAGGTTCCCCCCACCCCCACCGAACGGGTTCATTGAAACTGAACAGGTTCGGGCCAAACAACCCAAACCTCAATGGTTTTGGGGGGGTGAACCCTGAATGGGTCAAACACCAAACCCCCCGGTGTTCATACATCCCTACCGAGAATGCCCTCCCCATCGTCGCCACCCGGGAAACTTGGGGGATTTTGAGTCGGGCACTACAGTCTGGGGCATGAAGTGGCCCCACAGGTACATGGGGCCTAAGTCATTTAGGTCAACACCAACACCTTGAATCTGACCTGGAAGACAATGAGCAGCCAGTGCAGAGCACGGAGTACTGGTGTAATGTGTTCACAACGGTCCGTCCCCCTAAGGAGACAGGCTGCCACATTCAGCACCAGCTGCAGCTTCCAGACTATCACCTAGGGATGGGCGAACAGATCGTGGTTTGGGTTCGGCCGTTTGGTTCGGCTGCGTTCGTTTAGTCTGTTCTGTTCGCCCGTTTGGTTTGGTTCATCAGTTTGAATGTTCGGCCGTTCAGTGGTTCGGGTCGAAAGTTGAGTTTAGATTTGGTATTTGGTTTGGTCGGGATCGGTTCGGTCTTTAGTTCGGTGCAATCAGGAACTGAAAATGACATTTAGTTTTTGAAATAAAAGGAAAAAACTAAAAAACATATTTCTGGCTATAATATTTTTGTTTCTTATTACTTTTTGATGAAATTTAGGGAGATTGTACCCCCAATAGAGGGCACCAGGCATACCAAAATTCGGAATGATGAGATAAAGAAAACCGATTTCAGAAGCAATTGAACATTGTGATTTTAAGAAAAGCTCCATACACATTCATGACTACAACTTCTTTATCTTGCATCCAATGTTCATGAAACTTGTGCATATTACATCCCTCCATATGCTTAATATTTCTGCCAATTTTAGGAAGGAGTGGATAAAGGGTCCCAAGGGTATGACATTAATCTGAAAATACATTTCCAGCTGTTACATTTTGATATTCCATTCTGTTTACAGGATATTTGACAGAAATGTATCAAATAACTTTCCTGCCATTTCAGCAAATGTACAGGAGATTTTGATAAAGGGACCCAATTATACAAGCAATAGATTTTGTCCCCATGAAGATCATTATTCAGATGAATATCAGCATATTCAGTGCCATTCAGAGGCAGGCACCCTGCATGGCAGGGGGAGAGAGATGGTAGGAGGAAGGATGTGGAGAAACCCCAAAGACTGACAGACACATTGTCATGGGGGTAGGGGGTAAAAGGGAAGGTATGAGGGGGTAGGACAAGGAAGGGATCACTAATAGCACCCTAACCCACAAACACAATAACAACAACCCAGGGCAACCTCCTCTCTGCGTTAATTTTCCCTTAAAGGGTAAAATGTCCCTCAGGATAGAGTGTGGGCTTTCTCCCTTACTTAGAGAGCAACCCTTATCGTCATTGGGATGAGGAGAGAGGAGGCTGTTTGCCCCAAGCATAAGGACTAAACAAAAACACGAGAACAGACACTCAGGGATCTTCTCAGGACCCAGGACACCGTGTAGGGGGTGGGGAAGGTGAAGGGAAAAGGGGAAGGGATTCCTGGGAAGAGGGGTACGGGAAAGGGCAAGGGAGCTCACAACCGGGTGATGGATAGGACACTCAATCAATGGGAAGGACTTGCAACAAAGATCACGAAGGGGCGAGGGATTCAGGAAAGGAGGAACAGGAGATCCCTTACACCGCAGGTCCAACTTATTCCCACACGCAAAGACAACAAGGACAGTAATGACACAACACTTACTTGCTCACCAAGTCACTCCAACGGGGGGTGGGGGAACACAAGAATCACGCACACTAACTCTTTCAAGATCAGACAGGAAGCTCTAGGTAGCTAGGGGGACAGTCTCTCATAAATGATTACCGGCGGCGGCTCTGAGCCCTGCCAGTACTATTTATAGGTCCATGCCTGATTTGGGGCAGGTGTGCTCTGGGCGGGTCCCCAACCCATCATGGAACCATGCACCACCTTTGGCTCACTAGGGGTGGAGTCCAGAGCGACATCAGCGCATGGAGTAGCCTCACCCTTCCCAGCACTGATCTTGATGTCACTCCCAAACGCTCTGCCCCCCAGCTATTTCCAAACTGCGGGGAACCCCGCTACTGACCTAAGCGGGCAGAGCGCAACCTGACAGTATCCCCCCGCCCATGCCCCCCCCACCAAGGTCTGAAGACCAGGCTCAGAGGGGTGGCGAAGGTGAAATCTCTTAATGAGGCGGGGGGCATGGACATTCATCGCAGGCTCCCATGAACATTCAGAGGGCCCATAATTTTTCCAATCGATTAAATAATATAAACGGGACCCTGAAATACTGGAGTCCAGGACAGCCTTGACCTCATACTCGGAATCATTGGGGAGAAGGATAGGAGGGGCTGGACTTCGTCGTTGGATAGCAAAGGAAGGGGTCACGGCCTTTTTCAAAAGGGATATGTGAAACGAAGGGTGTATGCGCATATGGGCGGGGAGTCCCACGGTATATGTTACATCATTCAATTTACGGGTAATGGGAAAGGGGCCCATATACGCATCATCAAGCTTGGTGGAAGGGCGTAAGGAAGGATAATTTCGCCGCCTTACACATACCATATCGCCCACCTGAAAAGTTGGTCCAGGGAGACGTCGTTTGTCGGCAGCTCGTTTATAACGGAGGCGTGCCTCTTGAAGGTGTCGCTGGACTACACGTTGGGCCCGATGTACGGTCTTCACCAAAGATCCAACAGCCAGGATAGAGGTGAGGGGTGCATCTGGAAAACAAAGGGGTGGATGAAACCCATAGGACACATAAAAAGGTGAGGTACCCAAAGAAGAATTGTGACCGTTATTATATGTAAATTCTGTGAGCAGAAGAAGGTCTACCCAATCCTCTTGCAGGTAAGTGCAAAAACAGCGGAGGTACTGTTCGATATGCTGGTTGATACGTTCCACCTGTCCATTAGATTGCGGGTGGTAGGCAGTGGTGGGACGAAGCTTAACCCGCAAAATGGTAAAAAAGGTCTTCCAGAAACGGGAAATAAATTGTGGACCTTGATCTGATACTATTTCCCTTGGAATGCCATGTAATCGCACCACCTCTCGAAGAACCAGACGAGTTGTTGCTGCAGCAGAAGGTAGTCCTTTATAGGGGATAAAATGGTCCATTTTTGTGAAATAATCCACCATGACCAGAATAGAATCATATCCTGCTGACTGGGGAAGTTCTACTATAAAATCCAAGGCTATTCTTTGCCAGGGCCCCTTTGGACGGTCGGTTAATTGTAATAACCCTATAGGTAGTGTCTGAGGAGTTTTAGTCCTCGCACAGGTAGAGCACCCTTGTACGTACTGTTTGACATCCTTATACAAGGAAGGCCACCAGAAAGGCCTACGAAGGATAGAAAGGGTGCGGTGGAATCCAGGGTGCCCCACAAGAGGGGAGTCGTGGTGGGCCACATTACCTGAGGCCTAAATTTGGGGAGAATAACAACTTTTCCTTTGTACAGAAATAACCCCTCCTTTTGTTGAAAATTAGGTTGAGGTTTTTCTCTTTGACTTACAATTTCTAGCTGAGCTAAGGAGGGGAGAGTTGCAGGAAAAGCTTTGGGAGAAAACTACGGTCCATGGAGGTCGTCTTTCTCGATAGGTGTATAGTATCAGGATAGCGCGCCCCCTCCAGAAGGGGAAGGGACCAGTTAGGATGGTCCGCCCTCGGAGGCTGATGGAACCCCAGCGGTTCCAGGAGGTCCTGAGGGAGCTTACCCTGGACGTGGACGGTCACTCTGTGGATGAGCTGGTCCGGCATTGGAACAGCTTGCTGGAGGAGGCCATTGACAGGGTGGCTCCGAGGCGCCTTCTGCCT
>QEPC01012525.1:1000517-1037202 GCA_003113815.1 Sphenodon punctatus
CATACCATATCGCCCACCTGAAAAGTTGGTCCAGGGAGACGTTGTTTGTCGGCAGCTCGTTTATAACGGAGGCGTGCCTCTTGAAGGTGTCGCTGGGCCACACGTTGGGCCAGATGTATGGTCTTCACCAAAGATCCAACAGCCGGGATAGAGGTGAGGGGTGCGTCTGGAAAACAAAGGGGTGGATGAAACCCATAGGACACATAAAAAGGTGAGGTACCCAAAGAAGAATTGGGACCGTTATTATATGTAAATTCTGCGAGCGGAAGAAGGTCTACCCAATCCTCTTGCAGGTAAGTGCAAAAACAGCGGAGGTACTGTTCGATATGCTGGTTGATACGTTCCACCTGTCCATTAGCTTGCGGGTGGTAGGCAGTGGTGGGACGAAGCTTAACCCGCAAAATGGTAAAAAAGGCCTTCCAGAAACGGGAAATAAATTGTGGACCTTGATCTGATACTATTTCCCTTGGAATGCCATGTAATCGCACCACCTCTCGAAGAACCAGACGAGTCGTTGCTGCAGCAGAAGGTAGTCCTTTATAGGGGATAAAATGGTCCATTTTTGTGAAATAATCCACCACGACCAGAATAGAATCATATCCTGCTGACTGGGGAAGTCAGATCTGAATCAGAAAGGAAAGGCTGCAGTCTCCTCACCAGATGGAGTTGTTGAAAAGCACTCTTAGTCACCGCTGCCACCTGAAGATCCAGGCACAGCGAGAGATCCAAAAGCCCTCCAAGGTTGTGAACCTGAGTGACCAGAGGGGGTCAGACCTCATCAATAAGAGGTGTCTCAATCAACACATGTTCCAGGACCCCATGAACATCCATTTTAATCAGCATTATGTCAAGTCAAGTCAATTTTATTCACAAGCATTGGCTTCCGTCATAGCCAAAATAAAATAACCATATGTATTTTTCTCACCCATTAGAGCCTCTAAGGACAAGATACTAAATGCCTCGAAAATACAGTTTCTTAAATTTTTGTACAGGAATAATTGGAGAATTATTCTTGTACAAATTCCTGTATAATTGGGGTGTATTCCTGTACACTCTGAAGAGTGCATAGATACGACTCCCGGCCCCTATCCAATTTGATTGAAGAGTAGAACCTTCATTGACCTGACAATAGCCATGTCTGATTGCTTTGCCGTATCCAAAAGCCTTTGCAATACTGCAGTCTTGGTCCTCTGGTGCGGGGTTTGAAGATAGGCTAAACTCCTCTACCCCAATCGTATTAACAATGCTCTTAGGTATTCAAACCAAAGAAACTTAGTTTCACTGGATATTGCATCTTTCCAACATAATCTAGATAAGGCATCCTGCTTCTGTCCCAAGAGCCTAAACCAGTAACGCAGCAGGTTTTGTAGTGTCTTTGTCTGTATCGAAACCAATTCTACTTCAGCTCTAAGGAGGGCTATTGGGGAATATTTAGGCACCCCTAAGTGAGTACAAAGTATGGTATTTTGAAACCCTTCCATTTTCCCTTCTACAAAACCTCCCCATATTTCTGCTCCATAGATGGCTTGCGGGGTCATCTTCTGCTCAAGGATCTTTAACGTGGGCAAAAGTTGGTGGCCCCCTGCCTTTCTCCAAAATTTTATAACCCCCTGAGATGTGCAGGCCATTTTTAAATTAACTGATTTAAAGTGTTGGTTCCACGTGCCTGAGGCTGCAAAAGTAACTCCCAAGTAACTATAGGATTGCACCTGTTCCAGAGGAGCACCACCTAAATTCTATCTACAATAATGAACCTTAGGGGCAAAAACCATAACCTTGGTTTTATTGTAGTTGATTATCAAATCGTTATTCTTGCAATATATTACCAAGGCTGCCAGTTTTCATCTAAGCCCAACACGAGAGGTAGCTACCAGTATCATGTCATCAGCATATAGCATGAAGGCAGGTGCCAGTACGCAAACTTGTTTAACACCATTAGAGGTAGGGATTGGTACCGACAAATTACCTTTGCTTGAAAGCCTTATTTTAACTTCAGTGAACTGATATAATCTTTGCATCAAGGCTAGCAGTCTCAGGTCAATGTTCTTCCCCCTAAGCTTATCCCACAGCATGCTCCTATTGATAGAATTGAAGGCCTGCTTCAAATCCACGAATACCACATAAAGATTCATCTTTTTAATCCACAAGTACTTATCAACCAGGTGTGTTAACGTAAAACAATAGTCCATAGTTGAGCATCCTTTCCTAAACCCAGTTTGCTCTGGCTTTATAATTCCATCCTCCTCTATCCACTGATCAAACTTCTCATAAAGATATTTTGCATATAATTTAGCTGGTAGATTAATTAAACTAATCGGGTGATAGTTAGATGGAGAGTTCCTATCCCTCTTTTTAAAAATGGGAACAATCAGCCGCAAGGGATGACACCAAAAACATTAATATAATTGAAAAGCTTCCATAGTATCGGAGCTCACCATTCATTATATTCTTTCAATAATTCAGCCGTTATCCTGTCCTCCCCAGGCGCCTTGCCACTAGGGAGAGCATTAATCCTTTCTTTCACCCAGCCAATTGGGATATCATCCCACAAGGGTAGTTCCAAAATTTCCTCCTCCACAATTGCTATATTGGAGTTAGCTGAATCATTGTAAAGCTCAAAAAAGTGAGAATGCCATGCAGAAGGTGAGATATCTGAATCCTATATAGTCTTCCCATTGTCTAATGCTGCATTAACCAGTCCCCAAAATCTCTTAGCGTCCTTATCTTGGACTGCTGCCTGAAGAATATTCCATTGTAGTGACTGATATGCTGCCTTCTTCCTTTTGATCAGGTCCCTATAGCACTGTTTTCCCCCCAGAAACTCCTTTAATAACTCTTTTGAAGTTTGGAGACTTATCCGATATGCAGCCACACGAAGAGAGGTTTTAAAGACCCTGCATTCTCTATCCAACCATGCAGCATGTCCTACACTCATAGGCAGCTGGTTTGTACAACTAATCATAAGTTCATTCTTAATTCTATTAGCTAGAATCACATATGACCAGGTATATCTCCTTGCATCACATCTTCCCTCACCAAATTCTCCCTTTCTCATAGAATTTCCTCTGAGTGAAGGAGTTCCTACCCCTATCCACAAGGTCAGGGTCCCATCTTCTGATCCTACTACAAGTAGCTATGAGAGGGCCAGACACCAGACTATCTTCATGCCACAGCTGCGATGGTTCGTCTACCAGATATCTAACCCGTATGGGCTGATGGTCACTAGTGCCATATTCCACTACCTCAAAACAGACATACCTACTTACAGTGCTAGCTGACACACATATATAGTCTATTATACTGGCCCCTAGTTTGGAGAAATAAGTATAAAACGACCCTTTGAGATTACCTGAGATACCATTAGTAATTCTCCAATTATTCCTGTACAAAAATGTAAGAAACTGTATTCCGTAGGCATTTAATAGCTTGTCCTTAGAGGCTCTAATGGGTGAGAAAAATACATCCTCTTGGTCTATTCCTAGAACCTGGGCCCTAATACTATCATCATCATCATCAGTTCTAGCATTCATATCTCCAAGTAAAATAAGACAAGCCTGGGGGTAACTGCCTTCTAGGTTTGTTATATAATCCTCCATCTGTTGCCATAGTCTTGCCCTTTCTTCCATCTTATGCCCAGGAGGTACCTACAAATTCAAAATTATAATATGACAGTGCTGCCAGTAACTCCTCTGGTCCCCCAGTCAACTGCTCACTTTCAACATCCAGGGCTAGATTGACCAAAGTTGCGAGGCCCCCGCTGGCCTACCCTTTGTTCTCTCTTTCTTAGCTGGCAATGACCAAATCTTAAACCCAGGGAACAGCATCTCCCTCTGATCTAATTGCCACGTCTCTTGGATACCAAGAATACCAATATTAGAGAAGATTCCCCATGCATCACTCAAAAGGCAATTCCTCCACCCAGCAACATTCCAGGACAATGGGTGATTTCAGACGTTACGTACTCCTGGATCACCACAGTGGATTCCCAGCAGTGACGAGTCAGCCAACCCTCACCTGTAGTCCAGGACATCCCTGAACAGATGTGATGGGAGCGGGACCACGGCAGGGAAACGGACAGACAGACCACGGCCCAGGGAAGCACAACAGATTTGATGCTGATTCCGGGTCATGGTCAGAACACCCAGAAGACACAGGGGAGGGGTGGGAGGCAGACATGGCCGACAGAGAGCAAAGGAAGCCAATAACGCCAAAAGGAAATGCCCACACAAGGGAAATTGGAAGGGAGGGGAAGGAGGGAGAAGAGCTGCAGAGGCAGCACACGCAACAGGCACAGGGAAACCGAAGTCACAGTGGAACACACAGCACAAACACACGCCTGGGTGCATACACACCTGTATGGGAAAGGAAGGGAGGGGTGGAACACAGTGGGACGGCCAACACACACTGCACAATGGACAAGGGGGGGAGCCCAGAGCCAGGGAAGCAGAGGGGACCAGTGTGGGGACAGAGCAGGACACAGGGAACAGCACTCAGAACCCTACCAACATTACAGGCAGCAAGGGTCACCCAACAGCCACACAGGCAGTCCAGGCATGGGGGCCCCCCACGGGCAGATAACGGGCACGGGGGGCCACACAGAAAGGGAATGACCCTGGAGCAGTCCGGGAATGGTCCAGGAGGCAGGCATGGACCCCACATGCCGTTGATGGCATGCTGACCGGGATGGAGGCGATCCGGAGCTGCAGCGCTAAACAGGCGATCCACCCCCCGCCCCGGAGGAAGATGGGAGGTGCAGTCCGGGGGCCCCAGACCCCCACAGTCACACAGTAAACCAAGGGGGTGGGGCACAGGCACAGGTGAGAGGCTGGCCGGACAAGGGAGGAAAACAGCACCCAGGGAGCCGGGAGCTGGCTCGGAGAGCAGGACACAGCCACAGGAGGGGCCAGTCACGAAGGGGACCACCAGTTGCAGCAAAGGACAGGGGGGCCCATGGAGGGGACCCAGAGGCACATGCAGGGACAGCAGAACCCATGGAACCAGTCTTCACAGCAGCGAGCCCGGTACAACATGGAGGGAGCGGACAGTGACCCATGGTGGCAGGGTGGGGGTGGGAGCACACAGCGTGGCCACCATCCAGGGCTCTGAAGACACAGGGGGCCTCACATCCAGCTGCAGGGGGTCACGAAGGGGGGCGGGGTGGCCCACCAGGTGCACGTAGTGGGGCCACTGAGGCATGCCCTGATGGTAGCCCTGCACAGACATGTGGTGGGCAATGCGGTAGTATGCCTCAAATGGATCCTGCATGGTGAGCCCCACCTGGACATTGGCTTGGGACCACACATCAGTCAGTACTGCCAGTTGTGCTCCGGTGGGCTCCGAAAAACCATAGTTGGCAGCTGGGGTCACAGAAGGTGCCTGAGCTCCACAGGCGGTGATAAGGCACCCCACGCAACCGCTGGTACCCACGGGCCCCGTGGATGCAGCCAAAGAAGGAAACAGCCAGGGCAGGGCTCCCCCTCCTCCAGACAGCCCATGTAGGTGGCCAGGTTGCAAACAGGAAGGGCAGACACGGTCTCCACCACAGACCACCCCACATGCGAGCACCTCATCTCTGGGATTTGCCCATCAGGAAAGGGACGGAGGCCTAGCACCTCCGCATGCAGCTGGTATTCGCGGGTGCTCGCCTCATAGCCAAAGTAGCACAGGTCGGAGCTCAGACTCACTTAGGCACCAGAGAGGGTGTCCGGGAAGGTCTGGAGCACTTGCCTGGCCAGGGAAGGCCACAGGTCACACAGGGCCATTATCTCAGGATAGGTCCAGCTATAGGGGGCGCCAAGCGTGGTGTGGTGCGGGAGCCCAGGGGAAGCTCTGACAGCCATGGCCCAGTAAGCTGAGGGTATGAACTGCAGTGAAAGCGGGGGCCCCCAGTCCCAGGTGGGATGGGAAAGGAAGCGGGGAAGCTCCAAGGCCATGCGATAAGGCCATAGGCCGCAACATGGCACGGCTAACGAGTGAGGCATGGGGTGCAGACCCAGCACAGCTGCTGGAACTGAGCATACAGACCATACAGCCAACACAGATATCAGGGCGGTGAGGACAACACATAGCAAACAAAGATAGCAGGGAGGTGATGACAAGAGGCATGCAGCTGCCGACCGCACACCCAGGCACAAGCAGGCCCATGCATGAGCCCCCATTCTGGGAAAACAGGTGGGCTCTGGGGGGCGCTCCCTACTGCCGTGCCCTGGCCGCCTGGCTGCTGCCAGGGCAGCCGGCCGAGGGGGGCGGGCATAGGTACCCCGGGGCCCCCTGCACAGGTGCCCAACCCCAGACAGGGGGTGGGGCGGGACCGGGGCCAGGCTATAAAGGTGGGAGCATGAGTGCACATGGATGTGGGATGAATGGGCACCTGCGGGATGCACCTAGCCATATGCGCTGAGTGGTTCTGGTTGCACACGGACGTCATGTGCATCCATATGGAGGAGGTGCACCTGGCTGCCTGTCTTTGGGTGTGCATGGCCAGGAGTGATACTACAACCCGGCGCGCCCACAACGGGCGCAGGTGCTCTCTAGTCCGCCTCATGGCCCAGTGGGTGTCTGGGGCAGTCCAACAGGTCCTCCACCATGCCCAGGAGTGGGCGGCGGCGCTCCACGAGGCAGCCACCTGACATCACTGGTGAAGGGAGACCATAGGGCATGCAGTACTGCTCGCTATGCACATCAACCGGTGGGTATGGGTCACAGAGCAGCCACAGCGGTGGTAGGCGAGGGCACTGGCTCACTGGGATGAGGCCACCTGGATATCGCACTTCAGGATGGACAGGCACAGCCTCCTGCGGCTCGTAGAGCTGCTGATGCCCTGGCTGGAGTGGCTGCACTGCCCCATGTGGGTCCCCGTGCCCATGGTCCATTGCGTGGCCATAGCTGTCTAGGCCCTGGCAACACCCGACTCCTTCCGGTCCATCGCACAGCACTTTGGTGTTGGGGTGAGCATGGTCGCCAGGATCCTGAGAGACATCTGCGAGGCTGCGGAGCACATGCTGCTGGACCACGCAATCCAGCTCGTGGACCAGAAGACCGTGATGGCTGGAGGCTTCCCCAACTGCCTGGGCACCGTGGACGGCACTCACATAGAGATCCTCCGCCCATCCGATGGGGAGGTCTCGGAATATGTCAGCCGACATGGGTACCACTCCCTGCAGCTGCAGGCAGTCGTGGACCAGTGGGGCATCTACTCCGGCCACTCAGGACACAGCCACCATGCCAGGATCCTGACCATCTCACCCCTCTACGCCCGGATGTACCACGGGGACTTCACGAACATGGGGATGTCCCAGATCGAGGGTGTGCTGATGCCCCTCTGCGCCCTGGGGGACCCAGCCTATTCCCTCACCTGGTGGATAATGAAGGAATACCCAGTTGCCAGGAACCCCGTGGAGGTGCTCTACAATACCTGTCTGTGTGCAAGCAGGACCATAGTCGAGAGAACCTTCGGGGCCCTCAAGCAGCGCTGGAGGTGCCTCGCAGGCCAGCTGGACTACACGGTGGAGACCGTGGCACTGGTGATTGGAGCCTGATGTGTGCTGCACAACAAGTGTGAGACCGATGGGGCCACCCTCGAGTTCCCCATGCCCCGGCGCCCACCTGGCCCTGTGCCACTCTACATTCAAGCTGCTAACCCAAGGGAGTACCGATATGCCAAGCGCATCCGAACTGCCATGGCAAGGCGGATCACCCGGGATGCCTCAGCCTGAGCCCCCCCCAACCGCCACTGGTACCGAGGCTGTGACATGCAGTAGCGGTTGCTGTTGCCGTGCCTGTGCCTTTATTGGTGTTTAATGCACAGTCATCCTGACCACCACCACCACCACCCGCCTCCCAGCACTGTGCCCCCCCTCAGCCCCCCTCCCCCCACTCCCTGGGATCTCCTGGGCCTTCCCTGCAGCCACCCTGTGGGCGCCATGGAGCTCTATGAGCTCCCCTCACCCCCACTGTCCGTTTCCCCGACCGTGTTCTGGGAGGCCTCGGTGTCCTGAGGGGCAGGTAGTGTTGGGAGGGGGGCGACTGCTGCCTCCAGAGGCCTGAAGGGATTGGAAGGAGTATCTGTGGGCCCTATGAGCGTGCCGGTGTCTGGGGCAGTGGAGGGGGGGTGGGGGTGCTACGGGGCCTAGCATCAGTGCAGGGGCCGGCAGGGTGCCTGGTGGGGTGGCAGCCATCATGTAAGCACTCATGGTCCCTGCATGCAGCAGGAGCAGCGATGTGCCAATGTCGTGGGGCCAATCCATCTTCACTGAGTGCTCTGCCACCATGTGCTCTACAGACTGTTCCAGCCTCCCGAACACCTCCACCTGCCTGATGTGCTCCCGGCACTCCCACTCCCATTCAAGGAGCAACTCCACCCGCAGCCTCCAGTCCCTAGCCTCCACCTGCTGCAGGGCCCTGTCCATGGCTGCCTCCATCCGGTCGATGGTCATGATTATCCGCTCCCCCTGCTTAGTGGTCGTCCGGACTATGTCCTCCGCCTGCTCCTCCCCCAGTGCCATACCCGTGCCCTGTGCTCCCGCATCTGCTGTGCCGGGGCACAGGACTGGCTGGTGGGACCTCAGTTGGTGACCCTGTTGGGATGCACAGTAGAGGTTAGTCAAGTAGCCCTGATGCACACCTCCCATCCCGTACCACCGCTGCGGGGGCTTGGGTGACCCCCTGGCAGGTAGGTGGCCAGTGCCCTCCCGCAGCGGCCCCCTTTGCCGCGGCCTCCACTCCCCTGCACCCCCGCCCCAGGTCCCCTGTGTGAGGGTTTCAGGGCTCGGGTAGAAGCGAAACCCCCACGGGGAAGGGAAAAAGGATGAGGAGCAACACACGTACCCCAGACCAGGGGAAGTCCTGGCGATGAAGCAGCACTGCCTGGAAAAACGACCCCTCAGGTTCTTATATGGTGGTTCTGGAAGGACAAGTCGTTCCCCACCTAGATCATCACAGGGGTGCAGGCTCTGCTGCTTCCCAACCGGGGAAGGCCACAACAGTCTAGGCAATCCAGGAACACCGGGCCTGGGGCCAAGGGGAAGAGGGTGAGGGCTAGTGAGGGTACTGTGCAGGAGGCTGGGAGGGGTGGATCAGGATAGGGCATACTTTCTATGAATCCCCCAAGACACCACGTGGATAAAGGAAGGACTCACCGTACTTACTTTCATGCACTGGGCTCTCTCTCTCTCTCTCTCTCTCTCTCTCTCTCTCTCTCTCTCTCTCACTCACTCATGCTCACTCTCACTCTCCGTCACTCACAATGTTTTAGGGCAGTAAAGACACACACAGCAGTCAAACGCTCAAGGGGCCAGTCTCACAGGGCAAGGCTCTGATCACCAGCAAGGGAGCTCTGCTGAGTCCTCCCTTATAAGCAGTGTGACAGCGTCCTTCTGGCATAAGCATGTGGAGCAGCAGAGCGGCGGCACTGGCAGCATGGCTGGACGGCGTGAGACAGCGCGGGGCACGGCCGGCCCTGTAGGCTCTATGGTGCAGTGCTGCGGTGAGCCCGGGGGCGTGGTCAACTGCCATCACAATGGCCCTTCTCTGCTTGCCCCGGCAGGCTCAGCTGTTGATGCGGGGCGGGACGCTAGAGGCTCTGATGAGGTGGATGGCTCCGGTTTCCCTCGGGGGTGCGTTTGGGAGGGGCGTGGCTGTGGGCCCTCTTGTGATCCCCTCTTAGTCTGTTTGTGAGCGCACCTCAGGGACTGACTTCCTGGGGAACGTCCACTCCCCCACCTTGTCAGGCCCCAGGGCCTGACACCCTGCCCTGATCCCCCCTGCCCCACCTCTGCCTCCTTGCCGTGTATCCTCACCTGGGACCTCCGGCTGCTCCTAGGTCTGCTCCCCGGCATCCCCCTCATCTGCTGGTCCCATGTGCTGGGGTGCGCCGTGACCTGTATGGATATGGGTGGGGGTAGGTTGTGTTAGGCATGCTGTATCCCCCCCCAGCCATGGGTGGGTGGCCTGCATCCCCTTCTCCCCTGGTCTGTGCCTTTGCAGGCCCTGGTGCCTCCCTATGCTCTATCCAGGTTCTGGGGTTTCTGGGGTGGTTGGGGGCAGTCCTGTGCCCTGTGGGGGTCCCCCCATCAGCCCATTCCCGCCAGTCCATTCCCCTTCCCACCCACTTGTCTACCTTCGATGTCAGTCTTGGAGCCTGCTGAGGCCGGCCCCTCTGTGTTGCTGTGGTTCCCCTGGATCCACTGATTGAGGGTGCCCAGAGTACCGGCTTCGGATACTCCTGCATCAGACATGGGGTGTGGGCTCCTGGGACTAGTGCACAAGGGGGCCCTGCTGCACCTTGAGGTCCCGGGGCATTCCTTGGGGGGGGCAGGTCCCCAGAGCCTTCTACTGGGGCAGCGAGGGGAGGGGGTACATCAGCCCATTCCCTACCCTGGACCATGATGCTCCCCATGAGCTGCGGGGCAACTATGGATCCCTTCATGTGGAGAATGCAGTCCAGGGTATCATAGTATGGGGCGGTCCGGGCTCTGTGCCCTGACCACGTTGTTGTCCTTTATCACCTTGTACCCACTCTTGACCTCCTTGACCTTGGAGTGGCACTGGGTTACTGTCCTATGGTGCCCCGCCGTCTCCATGTCCTGCACAATCTCATTGTAGATGTGCTCGTTCCTTTGGTTTACTGCGAGTTCCAGCTGGTGCTCCAGGGACGGCCAGATCCTGATGACGTCCTGGGTTTCCTTGTGCCCCCATTGCCCCCTCTGTGTTATAGCCATCTGGGGCTGGTGATTGCCGTTCAGTTGTTCGGTTTTGCTGTTTCCCACTGGGAATTGCTTTGACCACCCTTCTGGAGATGGTGGGTGTTTTCAGACGTTACGAGATCACAGTCAACCACAGTCAACCACACACAATCCCGTGGCAGGGCCAAAGGGCCGTGAACATCTGTTTGGTGGGCACAATATATTCACCACAGACAATTCCCAGCAGGGGACAAAACTAACCACCCTTCCGGAGCTTTGGCCCGGACCATCTCTGAAAGTGTGGTCAAAGCAATTCCCACTGGAAAACAACAAAACGTAATGACTGAATGGCAACCACCAACTGGAAGCAATCAAAATGATTCCCAGCCGAGGACAAAGATGTAATGTCGCTGCCAGGCAATGAGCAACAACACAGGCTGGGGAGGGAGATTTAAAGGGCACACAACAGCAGGGGGACATGATGGGATTGAGCTAGGCGGAAGGGAGAGGATAGCAGAGGACGAGCGAGCAAGGGAGGAGGAGGAGGCACATGTGCAGGAGGTGGTCATGCTGCACATGGAGGCGGTAGTGGGAGAGCAGCAGGAGCAGCCAGTACGGGCCATCCCAGAGCCAGCAACTGGTCCAGGGGACGAGGCGCCCCGGAAACAGGGAGGGGACCAACGGGAGGAGGGCAGCAGCACAGGGGCACCAAGGGGGGTGGGAGGGCCGGCAGGTGGGGGGATCAGGGTTGGGACGTGGGGTTGAGGCAACCCGGCAGTCAACCAACACACACACACACCCGTATGACCCACAGACAGGGAAACGGGCCCAGGAGCCCGAGCCCTCTGAGATGACGGGCGGAAGGCAAGCGAAAGAGGAGGACCAGGAGGGTCTACGTGGGAGAAGGCCATACCACCGAGGGGGGAAATGGGGGCACAGGGAAACCCAGGACTTCATTAGGATCTGGGGGACCCTGGAGCACCAGCTGGAGCTAGCAGTCAACCAGAGGAACAAACATGTGTACCAGGAGATCGTGTGGGACATGGAGGTAGCAGGGCACCACAGGACCATGGCCCAGTGCCAATCAAAAGTGAAGGAGCTCAAGAGATTACAAGGCCATCAAGGACAACAACCAGCGGTCCGGGCATGGAGCCCAGACCGCCCCCTACTATGATGCCCTGGACTGCATCCTGCACATGAAGGGCTCCATTGTTGCCCCGTGCCTCGTGGGGAGTTCCGTGGTCCAGGGCAGGGAATGGGCTGATGTACCGCCTCCACTCACCACCCCACCCCCCAGAGGAACACCTCGGGACCTTGGGGACCAACAGGTCTCCCTTGCACACCAGCCCCGAGAGCCCCCAGCCGATCTCCGGACCAGGAGGAGCTGAGGCTGGCACATTGGTCTCCCTCGGCTAGGGGACACAGAGGGACCCCAGAAACATGGAGGGACTGGCCTCGGAGGGCTCCAAGACCAACATTGAGGGTAAGCCAGCGGGTGGGACGGGAAATAGACCGGAGGGGATGGGCCAAGGAAGGAAGGGGGGCACACTAGCCACGGAGTTGCACCCAGAAACCCCTGACACCACAGACCATGGAAAGGGGGCCCGGGAGGCAGCTGGGGGACACGGTCAGCCCACCTCCACCCATCCCCACCCACCCCCTCCCATATATGCACAGGTCATGGCACTCCCTGGCACCTGTGACAGGCTGGTGAGGGGGATGGCAGAGAGCAGCCACAGGAGCAGCCAGAGGTCCCAGGTGAGGCAACTCAGCAAGTGGGGGGAGAGGAGACTGCGGGAAGTCTGGGTGGGGGACATGGAGTGCGGGGGGGGGCTGAGTGCAGGAGAATGCTGGGGGAGGGCACTAGCCGGCCACCTGAAAGGGGGGCTCATAACCCCCCCAGCTACACCACAGGATGGGGGTCGGGTGGCTGGGACGTCTAACCAACCCCTACTGTGCACCCTAACAGGGCGACCCACCAGGTCCCAGAAAGCCAGCCCCATGCCCCTGACTAAGCTAATGAGGGAGCACCGAGCACGTGTACGGTCCTGGAGGAAGGAGAAGGTGGAGGACATAGTCTGCACCACCACATAGCAGGGCGAGCTGATGATAGCAGCCATCAACTGCATGAAGACAGCCACTGAAAGGGCTGTGCAGCAAGCGGAGGCAAGGGAACGGAGGCTGCAGGCAGAGCTGCACCTCGAATGGAGGTGGGAGCACCAGGAGCACATCAGGCAGGTGGAGGTGTTTGGGTGGCTGGAACAGGCCATTGACTGGATGGTGAGGGAGCAGTCTGCCAAAATGGACCTGTCCCATGACATTGGTTCCTTGCTGCTGCTGCTGCAGCATGCAGGGACCATGAGCGCATACATGATGGCAGCCGCCCCCAACAAGCAACCTGCCTGTCCCTGCCCCAATGCCAGGCCCCTTGGCGCCCCCACCGCCTCCGCCACTGCCCCAGCTGCAGGCATGCCCACAGGGCTCGCGCATCCTCCTACCGGTCCCTGTAGACCTCCAGAGGGAACAGCTTCCCAGGGAGGGCCCTCTGGCCCCGGGTCTTCCCTTTTTCCCAACAACGCCGATGTGGCAGAACCTGCCACCAGTAGCAGCTTCCCTGACCTTCCAGCTGACCTTCACTGACACCTTGGCTTCCAGGTACTGCTAGGCAGGATTTCGCAATCCCAGGGAAAGGTACAGCCACCTGACTTACCAAGGACCAATGACCATTGAGGGGGTAGGGGGCTTTTAAAAGGAAGGGCCACACCTCTCGAGGTCTCTCTCCATTTTATCTTCTGTTTGCTTTGGACACTGACTTGGGGCTGAGGAGCTGAGGGAATGGCTCCAGGCCTATATGGACTCAACTGAAACTTAAAGACTGGACCCCTCTGCTGCAAAGCAAAGGTGCACTTCAAGCAGTGAGTAAATGAATGTTAGATCTGAGGGACCAGTTTAGGCTAAACGCTTCTAAAAGGGCTATCATGCCTAAACAGTTCTGATCATTTACTTTGCTCAAGGATTCAAATTACCTCACACGGTTGTAGCCTGTGATGATGAGTTTATGTTATCAGTAAAGTTTTCTTTCTTTTGATCTAAAGGATCTGTGTGTCTGTGTGTGTTAGCTAATACGCCTCTGTACGCTCGACGCGGCAGAACTTGGGAACTGTTTTTACTCCAGCTTGCGAGCTGGGCTGTTATAAGTACAAAGGGTCTCATTCTCCTCAGTGGGATGAGGCAGGAACCTGTATGATTAATAAGCACTGAGGTGGTGGCAGCGGTTAAGAGGCCAGTAATAAGTGGGTAACGGGGTGCCGGGAGGCTGGGGCGAACCCCAGTGGGCTCCGTTACGCCACAGCCTGCCCCTCAGGACACCGAGGCTTTCCAGGACATTATCGGGGACGCGGACAGTGGGGGGGGAAGGGGAGCTCTCAGAGCTCCACGGCAGCCACAGAGAGGCTGAGAGGGAGGCCCCAGAGATGTGGGGGAAGGGGGAGAGCGGCCTGAGGGGGGGACAGCACTGGGAGGTGGGTGGTGGTGGTGGTGTGAACTGCAGGTGGTATTCACAATAAATGCATGGGCACCATAGTCGCAGTCCTTTCTCTGTTCATGGGACTGGGGCTTGGGGCAGGTGGGAATCTAGGGGCGCGCCCAGAATGCTGGCGGGGGCCCCGGGGTGGTGGAGATGGTGGTGCACAGCCTCACACCTCAGCCTCCCAGATGATCTGTCTAGCCAGGGCATCACGGATGCGGTTTCTGTACCGGTACTCCCACGGGTTATCAGTGTTCACATAGAGATGCATGGGGCTGGGAGGGTGCCGGGGCACGGGGTAGTCGAGGGCAGCCCCATCAGTCTCGCACATGTTGTGCAACATGCAGCAGGCTCTGATCACCAGGGCTGAGGTCTCCACCGTGTAGTCCAGCAGGCCTGCAAGGCTCCTCCTGCACTGCTTGAAGCCCCCAAAGGCTCTCTCAACCACGGTCCTGCTTGCACACAGACGGGTATTATAGAGCGCCTCCACAGGGTTCCTGGCAACCGGGTAGGCCTTCATCAGCCACCGAGTGAATGGATAGGCCGGGTCCCCCAGGATGCAAGGGGGCATCAGCACCCCCTCAATCCGGGTCATCCCCATGTCCATGAAGTCCTCGCGGTACATCTGGGCATAGAAGGGAGAGATGGTCATGATCTGGGCATCATGGCTGTGCCCAGAGTGACCCATGTAAATGTCTATGAACCAGTCCTGGTGGTCCATGACCACCTGCAGCTGCAGGGAGTGGTACCCATGTCGGTTGACATACTCCAAGGCCTCCCCAGCGGATGGTCGGAGGATCTCAATGTAGGTGCCGTCCACAGCGCCCATGAAGTTGGGGGATACTCCAGCTGCAAAGGCGGCCATCATGGTCTCCTGGTGCAATAGCTGGATTGCTTGGTCCAGAAGCATGCCCTCCACCACCTCCCAGATGTCTCACACAATCCTGGTGACAGTGCTCACCCCAACGCTGAAGTTCTGCGAGATAGACTGGTAGGAGTCAGGTGTTACAAGGGCCCAGATGTCAATGGCCACCCGCTGGACCATGGGAATGGGGGCCCACATGGGAGTGTGCTGCCACTCCAGCCAGGGTGATAACAGCTCCGGGAGTCACAGGAGGCTGCGCCTGTCCATCCAAAAGTACGATCTCCAGGCGGCTTCGTCCCACTGAGCCAGTGCCCCAGCCCACCACCCCTGTGCCCGCTCCATGACCCATACCCACTGGGCAATGGGCAAAGCGAGCTGGGAAGCATGGCCCATAGTCTCCCTCTGGCACTGGAGTTGGTTGGCCGCCTCGCAGAGCGCTGCAGCCCACTCCTGGGTGCAGAGGAGGGCCTGTCAGGCCATCCCGGCCACCCGCTGGGCCCTGAGCCAGGCCAGGGAATGCCTGTGCCTGTAGTGGGCTCTCCGGGCTCTAGCAGCGCTCCTGTTCATGCACACCCGCAGCCGGGCCGCCAGGTGCACCTCTGCAGTCCGGATATGCAGAAGGTCCATGTGCAAGTGGTACCACTCTGCACAGACTGCTAGGTGAATCCCGCAGGCACCCAGATGTCCCTACTCCATAGTGAACTGTGCCCCAGGTGGGTTGGAACCGTGTCCGTTATAGGCTAGTGACTGTGTCACACCATCCCCCGGCCATGACCTGGCAACCGGGTGGGTGGGGCGGGTCTCTTCTGCCCCCCCCCACGGACAACTGGACCAGCTCCTGCAGGGCATCCGGGGTGGCAGTGGGCATCCCATTGCACATACCTGTGGTCACTGCACGGCACCTGGTACATGGTCCAGCCTGCGCCCGGGCATGTGGGCAGCAGCTGCATTCCTGCTGTCATCACCTCCCATCTCTCTGTGTTGGATGCCTGTTGTCCTTGGTGCCCTGATTAGTGTGTAGGTTATCTTATATGTGTGCTTGGTTCCAGCAGCTGGGCTGGGTCTGCACCCCACGCTTCGCTCGTTTGCCGAGCCAAGTTGCGGCCTCTGACCTTATCACTTGACCTTGGAACTCTCCTGCTTCCCCTCCCATCCCTCCAGGGATTGTGGGACCCCTCTTTCCTTGCATTTAGTAGCATCCGCTTGCTGGACCATGGCTGGCAGCACTTCCCCAGGGCTCGCGGACCCCACCAACCCTGGCACCCTCTACAGCTGGACCTTCCATGAGACCATGGCCCTGTGTGACCTGTGGCATTCCCCGGCCATGCAATTGCTCCTGAGCTGCCCAGACAGCCTCACAGGTACCTATGCAAGTCTGAGCTCTGGCCTGCGCTACTTTGGCTATGAGGCGAGTGCCCGCGATTCCCAGCTGCATGCAGAGATGCTGGGCCTGCGTCCCTTTCCTGATGGATGCATCCCAGAGATGAGGTGCTCGCATATGGGGTGGTCCACGGCAGAGACCGTGTCTGCTCTCTCTGTGTGCAGCCTGGCCACCTACATGGCGTGTCTGGTGGAGGGGGGTCCTGCCCTGGCCGTGTCCTTCTTTGGCTGGGTACCAGTGGTCGCGTGGAGTGGTCTATCACCGCCTGTTGGAGCTCGGTCACCTTACGTGGCCCCCAACTGCTGACTATGGCTTGTCAGAGCCCACCGGGGAGGAGCTTGTGGTGCTGGCTGGTGTGTGGTCCCGCTCCAATGTCCAGATGGGGCCTGCATTGCAGGATCCCTTTGAGGCGTACTACCTCATTGCCCACCATATGTCTGTGCTGGGGTACCATTGGGGTATGCTCCAGTGACCCCACTTTGTGCACCTGGTGGGCCACCTGGCCCCGGGCCCCTTTGTAGCCCCCTCCAGCTGGCTTTGAGGCCCCCTGTATCTTCTCAGCCCTGGATGCTGGCCCCGCTGTGAGCTCCCGCTTCCTCCCTGACGCCGTGTGTCACTGGCCACTCCTTCTGTGCTTTCCGGGGCTTGCTGCTGTTCTGGCTGGTTCCTGGGGTTCCACTTCCCCTGCCTGTGCCTCTGGACCCCCTCCATGCCCCCCGTCTGCCTCTGCAACCGTTGTTCCCCTCCGTGGCTGCATTCTCCTGTAGCTGAGTCCCGATCTCCAAGCCGGTTCCATCACCCCGGGTGCTGCTGTCCTTCATAGTCCAGATGTGATCCCTCCTGTGTCTGTGCCCCCACCCCCCTTGGCTGACTCTGTGACTGTGGGGCTCTGGGGCCCCCAGACTGCACCTCCTGGCATCCTCCATGGGGGGAAGGGGGAGTTGGACCGCCTGCACTGCTCCTCGGCTCAGGCTCGCCTCCATTCCATCCATCGCACCCTGGGTCCCTGTCTGCCTCCTGGACCATTCCTGGGCCGCTCCCTGCCTGTGTGACCTTCCCCTGTGCCTGTGATTTGCCCCTGAGGGGTACCCCTATGCCAGGGCTGCCCGTGTAGCTGTGGGGTTGCCCGTGCAGCCTGTGCTGTTGTTGGGGTTGTGGCTGCTGTTCTCCGTGCCCTGCCGTGCCCTGCCCCATGGCTGATCCCACCTGCTTCCCAGGTCCCGGGTCCCCCCTCCACCCCCTGTGTCCATTGTGCCATGTCTGTTGGTTGTCCCACTGTGTTCCCCCTTCCCTTCCTTTCCCATGCGGATGTGTATGTGCCCGGGCGTGTGTTTGTGCTGTGTGTTCTGCTATGTCCTCGTTGTCACTGTGCCTGTTGTGTGTGCCACCTCAGCGGCTCTTCTCCCTCCTTCCCCTCCCTTTCCATTTCCCTTGTGTGGGCATTTCCTTTTGACCCTTCTGACTTTGTTTGCCCTTTGTTGGCTATCTCTGCCTCCCCCACCCCCCCGGTGCCTTCTCGGTGTTTTGACCACGGCCTGGAATCAGTCTGTTGCTCTACCCCGGGCTGTGGTCTTTCAGGACAATTCCCTACCGTGGTCCTGCTCCCGTCATGTCTGTTTGGGGCCCTCCTGTACCATGGGGGTGGTTATTTAGCTCGCCACCGGTGGGAATCCACTGTGGTGATTTGGGAGCCCGTAACATCTGAAATCACCCGGTCTGGTCCAGACCTCCGAAAGGGTGGTTGGCTTTGTCCCCTGCTGGAGATTGTTTGTGGTGAACATCTGACGAACGCCGATCAGATGTTCAGGGCTCTTTGGCCCCGCTACGGGATTGACTGTGGTTCACTGTGGTGGCCTGTGATCTTATAAATACCCAATATTCGCACACCGTCTCTTCGGGCAATGTTCCCCATCAGTTAGTCAAGCTGCTTCACACTTGGAGGCACACACTGCATCGGAGAACTTACAACTTCCCCTCTGTTCCAAAGCAGTATCCTCCCAAATCCTCTAAGAATCTACAATATCCCCCAAGCTTTCCCTGCGACTCCTCAGCTGTGATGTGTCCACATACATGTTCTCATTGGTTAGCTCCATTGCCCATGGGCTATCCCTCTCATCCTGGCAATGCACCTGAGGGCCCATCCCGTCCTGGAACACCACCACCACCACCCCCTGGTGCTCTGTTATCGACTGAGATTTCCCTCTGTTATAGTTAAGTCCTGCTTGTATTTGTGGTATTTGTTGGAAAAGCTTCTCTTGGTCTGGTGCAGAGAGATTAGCACACTGCGCCTTCCACCTACTCAAACTATCATCTGACAATGACTCTGTCAGACACATATCTTTTAATACTTCTTGCAGGTTAATGCTGAAGTCTGATAATGGCCTTAATGATTGGTCTCCTTCTAGTCCAGATAGTCTCACCTCCTGATGTCGGGCCATACTTGCATTGGGCATGACAGAGCAAAATTCAGTAGTCCCAACAAGCTCTACTTTATCGTGACTCCCTACATTATTTTCATCTGTGCTGGTAGTCATCTCAATCTCCTGCCCATGTATGGACCAGGGAGCATCAAGAGAACAGGATTCCTGATGACCTTCCTTAAACTCTATTTCCCTTATAATTTCACAGATGTCACTCCCTACTTCTTGCCCATCCTCCCCTTGCTTACCATGTTCCCCCTCCTTCCCTAAACTTCTATTATCTCGCCCATCCTCCTTTCCCATCAGAAGGTTTTCTGGGGCCAGCAAGGTCAGATGTTGATATAGATTAGCCATTCTTCCTAATATTGCATTTTGATTCTCCATTGGGACGTACTTGTAGGCCTCCACAACCAGCTGTTCTTCTGGAAGAAAAGAGCTCCCTTGATCCTTATCCTCTGCTAACTGTAGTTCCATACATTCTTCTTCCAGAAAATGGGGTTTATCATACTTATCCACCTGCCCATGTATCTTCACGTTTCTCTTAGGTCTGCTTTCCAATTTAGGCATAAGTTTACCTGAACATGGGCTTAAAACATCCCCCACGGTGGGTTGAATTCCCTTACTACCTGCCTCCCCCTCTAATTGGATTCTATCATATTGTAACTTATAGGAATTGGCCACATAAATATCACTTGATGCCAGAAGTTCCCTGTTCCTCCAGACTGCTTCAGCCATCTCCAAAGAATCAAAATGTAACCATACTCCATACCCTAGTTGGGATGCATATAGATGGTCCACCCTTTGAATATTCCTACACCTAACAGGTAGATGAATCAGCACCCTAAGATGTTCTTCTATCTCCCTTCACGTATGCCAGAGAGGGATCCTCCCCGAGGGGAGAGGGCGTATGTTCAAAACCATTGTCTCATGTTCCCAAATATACTTCTTATTATCAAAGCACAATACATTCCTACCAGATTTTGCTGCCCATTACTTTCCCTTATGCCCCTTTACTTCTACCTCCCCTTGACACCCTTCGGCTTTATCATCAAGATATTCCATATTATTATTATTATTTACAGCCACTGAAATCTCTTTATAGTTAACCTCTAAGGCATTCAATTTGACAAACTAATCTTTGAATTCCCTCGTTGCTAGGGACATATGCTCCTTCATTAGTGCAACCAACTCCTTCTCCTTAACTACATTTTCCACAGTAGAAAGGCCACTACGAGCCTTATCCTGGTCCTCCAAAGATTTTGCCCCTATGATGTCTAAGGGCCCCCCTCTTTTGTGCTTACCATTCCCACACCAAGGTGGGGAATCAATTTCCTCAAATTATGACAGAATCTTATATCTGTACATCTTTGGCACGTTAAACCCATTAAAATCTGCTGGGGAAGGGGCCGCTGCAAAATAACTATCAATACAACTACTTTTAACCTGGGGGGGTGGGAACTAAAGTAGATTTCTGCTGTTCCACGGGTCTCAGTTTAAGCACTGTTTATATTGCTCAAAGTGCAGATAGAACTGTAGCCCTCTCAGTATGTCTATCTTCCCCTCTATTCACCAACCACCAAGAGGGTTCAGCCTTCTACATAAAATTCCATAATACCACCCAAATCCTGGACAAATCAAAACAATCCTCGCAAGTGGCCACTCAAGTCCTTACACAGTATTCATCATAAAATCGTAAACACAATTATCAATAAACTCATAAAATTAACCCAATACATAGGGTTAGAATGAATAACATAATAACAGAGTCCAGAAACGATGGGCCCAGCTTCAAAAACTTGCAACTAGGACAGTCAGATGACCAAACCCAGGAGGGCAGAGATTCAGGCCTCGCCCGGCCTGCGCCTACGGGCCGTACGCAGACCCCACCAGGGGATTCAAATCCCCGTGCCAGAAGTGACGTACAGGGGGAATCCCCTTGCGATCTGCTCCAGCTGTCCAGCCCCTTGGTCACTCTGGCTCCCCGTCTCAAGTCACCGCGCTCCTGCTCTCCCTTACCATGCCCTGCAGCCAGGGAAAAAGAAACTGCAGGCAGTGGCATGTGCTGGGTCCCGCTGCTCGCATCCACTCTCCCAGTCACTGGCATCCTACTCCACTCAATCCTCAAGACCCACCGGGGGATTCAGATCCCTATGCCGGAAGTGATGTACAGAGGGAATCCCCTTGCAATCTACTCCAGCTGTCCAGCCCCTTGCTCACTTTGCCTCCTCGTCTCAAGTCACCGTACTCACACTCTCCCTTTCCATGCCCCGCAGCCAGGGAAAAAGAAACTGCAGGCAGTGGAGTGTTCTGGGTCCCGCTGCTCATATACACTCTCCCAGTCACTGGCGTCCTACTCCGCCAATCAGCACTATGTGCGAGTCCACCCATAGAATCACTTCTGGGAGGGGTACCTAGAGTAGTCCAGAGTGCAAGAGCCTGTTTATTTTTGCTTATTGAAGTGCTTAAAAAATGAAAATAAACAGGAAAAAATCACAGTGGGAGTGGCTTCTTGTATCTAGGGGTGCGACGGCTATGTGTCAGGTAATGGGGAGGTAGAGCACAGCACCTGCCTTTTTGTCCCGTTCAAAACCAGGTTCCCCCCTGTCCCCTGCCTGAATGGGTTCGAAACCCAAACTTTGTTTGGCTGGTTTGGGCTGGGGGTGTTTGGGTTTGGGGTGTTCGCAAATGGCCTGAACACCCCGAGTTCAGGTCGAACACTGAACACCCAGACTCTGTTCACACATCCCTAGTTCTCGGTGGTCACTCCTAGGCTGTGAAACTCCCTCCGATGGAGGCTGCCTAGCCCCGGACCTCCCTTCTTTCCAAAGACAAAGTAAGACCTGGCTGTTCTGCCAGGCCTTTGGGGAGGGAGATGGGGAGGGTGGTTGGGTTGGGGGTGGAGTTCAGTTCTGCCCTTTTTATGAGTTTTTATTGATTTAATGAGTTTTAATAAGTTTTAATGTTTTACAAATGTTTTAAATGTATTGATGTTGTGAGCCACCCCAAGCTGTCACTGCGAGAAGAAGGGTGCAGAATAAAACTATATGGAAATAAATAAATTGATTAATTTAAAAAATGTAAGGTCCTTCAAAAAAAAAAAATTAACCTTTAAAGTCCTAAACGGCCTAGGCCCCACTTATGTGAAAGACCGTCTGTCCTACCATGCCCCGCTGTGGCCTTTGTGGTCAGCTGGGAGCGCCCTCATGTGAGTTCCATCTGCCACCCTTGTCCAATGTCCATATAATGGGAGTATGTGGGAGGGATCTCTCAGTTGCTGCCCCACTGTTATGGAACTCCTTCCCCCTGGAGGGTCATCTGAATCCAAGCACGAGCATTTTTGGGATATGGTGTAAGACATCTCTTTTTATTAACGTTTTTGGGGGGCAGGACTAGGGATTGGGTGAGAGGCTGTTGGGGGGTTGGATTGGGTAGGGTTTTTTACTATATTTTATTTTAAGGTCTTTTAATTGTATTATACCTGAGCCTTTGGGAAAGGGTGGGGTATAAATGTAAATAAATAAATAAATAAATAAATAAATGTATAAGGAGACCTGTATTAGTGTCACGTGAGAGGGAGTCAATGGGAGTTTCAGTCCTACTTTAAATGCGGATTTGGAGCACGATCCAGCTCCATACAAGTCAATGGGAGTTTAGCCATTGATGTCAGTGGGAGCTGGATCATGCTCTTGGTGTTTAGATTTGATCTGAACTCCAAATCCACATTTAAAGTGGGACTGGAACTCCCATTGACTCCCTCACACATAACACTAATCTTGGGCTCATTATACATGTTCCAGGGCCCCGCAGACATCCAATTAGCATTATAATATGTGAGAGTCCACCCTATGGTCCTGGACGACATGTACACTCATGGAGGCTGTGCAAACCCTAACAGATTGGAGGCAACCATGTGGGCACACATTCACCGGCCTTAGCCAGCATATGCTCATAAAGTGGACTCCACATTCTCTGGGATGATGTTGTGAGTAGGGGCTGCAGAATGGGGGCAGAGGGGGTGGCAGATGCCGGCAAACATCTGGCAGCTACCTAATAGACTGGCAGGTGGCCACCCATCTGATGTGCAGTATTGTGGGCTACTGTACTGTCTGTTAACACTCACTAAGTAGATCTCTTCCCTAGTTCTATAGCCCTCAGCTGCTGCACCCTTTTCAGGCAATCTAGCTTGACAACCTTAATGTTCATCTCTGTTTTTTCCTGGAAACAAGATCTTCTTCCTCCTGAACCATTTTGCTATGCATTCTTTAAGTTTTTATTTATTTATTTATTTTATAGATTGATATGCCGCCCCTCTTGCCTCAGGCAGCTCGGGGTGGCACACAACATATAAAAATACAATAAAAATATAAACATTAATAATATACAACTATAAATAATCAAATTGAAATATTAAAAATTCAAATACAAATGGTGTGAATCAACAAAAACCCTCCCAAATCACCCTTAACCCTTCTTTCCACCAAATGCCTGGTGGAAGAGTCAGGTCTTACACAAATTGAAGAATATAAGGAGGCTTGGGATGAGATGAACCTCCACCAGGAGGGAGTTCCACAGCACTGGAGTGGACACTGAGAATACCCGCCTGTTGGTCCCCAACTGTCTGTAGCAGGGAACCTCCAGAAGGGCAGTCCCTGATGACTGCAAGAGCCGCCCAGGGGCCCAGGAAGTGAGGCAATCCCTAGGGTAAGTAAGGCCCAGACTGTTTAGGACTTTATAAGTGAGCACCAGCACCTTGAATCGGTCCTTGAAAATGATAGGTATCCAGTGCAACACCTGGAGCACCGGCATAATGTGCTCCCTATGATCCACCCCAGTGAGCAGATGGACTGTGGTATTCTTCAGCTTCTGAACCATCACCATGAGTAGCCCCATGTAGAGCGCATTACAATAGTCTAGCCTCGAGGTCAAACACATGGATGACAGTGGCCATGTCAGAATCCGAGATGTAGGTGTGAAGCCGCCTCACCAGGTGTAGCTGGTGGAACGTACTCTTAGCTACAGTCAATGCCTGAAGATCCAGCTGTGTACCCAGGAGCACCCCCAGGCTCCTAACTTGGGATGACAACACGGGGTGAACCCTGTCAATCACAGGTAACAAACCCTCATCCAGAACCCCAGACTCATCAATGAACATCACCTCCATCTTGTCAGGAATTAATTTCAATGGCTCAACCTCATCCAGTCTGCCACAGCCATCAAGCACTGGGAAAGCACAGAGACTGCAGGACCTGGGTCAGAATAAAAAGACAGTATAAGCTACGTGTCATCAGAATACTGATGACAGCAAACCCCCCCCCACCCCCATCTGTGCTGTCCTTTGTGCTGTTTATCCTGCTTATCACATTTGCACCTTACATAGACATGAGTAACATTCTACCACTTATACTTTACAGGGCTCACTTGTGAGGGGGAAAATGGACAGTTAGCCTTCTAACATTTGTGCCAATGGGGAAAACACAGGTCCCTACCCTTACACTATCTGTGCTGCAGTGCAATGTCCCCCTGCCCCAGGGGGTGGTGACACACTTTTCAGTCATGTGTTGCCACTGAAACCTCCAAGGCTCACAGCAATGAGAGACCGAGTCATTCTGCTCCTCTCTGGAATTTGAATTGCCTGCCATTTGGGAGAGTGGGCCTGGGCTGACAGGGAATTCAAATGCTGGAGTGGAGTAGAATGGCACTGTCTATTGAAGCTTCATGTCTCAAGGGGCTGTTAGGGTAGGGGGAACGAGACAGGATCTAGGGCTCAGAAATACCCACAACTCTCTCTCGGGAGGACACCCCCCACACATATCCAAGGGTTCCACAATATAGTTTGAGGAAAACAACCCCTCAGGAACTTAGGTGAGCCTATTGATCCTGTATGGGACAAGGCCAGATCATCATAGGGAGGGTGGTCATCAAGGCCTAAAGTGGAACCCGTCCACTCTGCAGACGTGCCCCAAATGCCACACACACCCTTCATCACCCACACAGTCGTTCGAACCCACACATTGCTGGGGGGGCTAAGGGTGCGCAGATGAGGGGAAAAGTGGGGAGACACCCAGGGGCAGAGGGGTATGGGAGCCCATGGAACACACTTACCCAGGGGGATGTGGTACGGAGGGCCCAAAGTCAGTGGAGAGAGGGGCGTGCAACACAATACACAAGGGAATACGGAGACAAACACAACCAGTCACTGAATCCCACACACACTCCTTTCATGCAGCCCAATCAATCACTACACGCATCACCAGACAATATGCCACAACCACACTCAATAGCTCACCCACTCCAAACTCAATACAATCCAAACCGGGGGGGGGGGGCAGTTCCTCACAGCAGCGCTGATCACCGGCGCCATCGGCATACCTGGTCCTCCCTTATGATGTGATCACCCCACCCCTTTGTGCGCGCAAACGCACCGAGCAGTGCAACATGCTGGAGGGCCCCGCCCTATGACCGCTTGCCGGTGGGGTCCAGGGCTCCCCCCCCCAGCTCTTTCAGCTGTTTGCAGAGCTGGCCCTGTCATCTCCGCCTCCATGTGCGGACCAATGCCCGGAGACAGGTCACCACTGCCGTGCAACGCATGCCGGCCTTGGCCCTGCCCCCACAATGGCCGGAACAAGTGCCTGCGAAGATGGGCCCTGACAGGGGCTCCTACAAAAATGGCAGCAAATATAGCAGAAGCAGGGGCTCTGGAAATGGCAATGGAGCAAGAGGACAGCAAATGGTAATGGTAAACCCACCTTTCATAACATGCAAGGCTGTGTGGAATGGGGAGACAGTGGAACCAGGAAGTGAGGATAGCTTTGTGTGTGAAGCGTGTGTACTCATGGGGAGAGGGAAGGAGCTGGAACAAGGTGGGGAATGGGACAAAGGCACTAAAAATGTTTGTGAGGGAGCACTAGATACCCCCTCCATCACCCACAGAACAACACTTGCTAGAATAAACATTTTTCATAGGAGGATCAACCTCTTATTTATAGACAGAAGTCAATCTGTGACCACATGAAGGTAGGACAAATCTATCTGCATAAGGGATGTTACTGAATAGTTGAAAATTCTAGGAATATTGTACCTTCTTTGAAAGCTCCCGATATTGGCCACTGTAAGAAATGTGATACTGAACTAGATGGACCATTAGCGTCTCAGGTACCGTAATTGCTATATTTCTTCTTTCTTATTCTTTCATTTTTCACCGTGCTAATAATTTCTATTTCAGTAGCACTTAGAGAACCCAATAAAGCTGAGATATTAGACTAGGCAAGAACATATAAAGAGCCAGTGTGGCATAGTAGCTAAATGCACAGTACCTGGACTGGTAGGTAAGGGGAGTCAGTCACAATATTCTCTCAGCCTAACCTACCTCACAGGGTGTTGTGGGGATTAAACGTTGTGTTAAATTGTCCTGTCTGAAGTGCTTTGAGCGTCATGGCTGGGGGGGGGGGGGGGGGGCGTTATTGTTATACAGAGAGTTCCTTCCTCAAAGAGATTTTTTTTTTCCAAAAAAGGACTTGTTCACATGTTCAATGAGAAGTACAATACCCCGTGGTGAAGCAGTCGCAGGGTATTTTTCCTGTGGTATTCCTGATCATGTGAATGCTCAGAATTGTGTGGTAAGTTACCATGAACTCCACATCACTCCGTATTTGTGCAACTATTACCTCTTAAAAGTGTTCACACATTATGTTAGCTTATCCCTAAGTGGAAATTACCACTTACTATGCCTCAAGTTAGGCAACTGATGATGACAGACCTTAGCATTCACTACCCCTCATGCAACGCAACAGATGGTGTTTTCAGATTATTATCCCCCCAGTATTCACTGGTTAACCATTAATTACTAGTGGGGTTTTCATACAAGCATGGTGGGTACCGGGTGGTGAGGTGCTTGACTGAAAACCCCCAGAGATATTACAGGATTTCTCCTGAGATACCATGAGTATCTCTACCACTAATATAATGTATGAACAGTAGAACAAAAAACAAATCGACATTTCATATTAACAAATATCATCTGTGTTTTTGATAACTCACCAAATACCCAAATAAATATTAATCATAGAAATGATAGCATATATCTTGTTTATTCTAGTATTTCTTTTCAGATACTTGGGTCACTTTAGAATTTCAGTGACTTTGCTAAGTCCCATTGTCTAACAGTTTGGTGCACAGTAGTACTAGCTAGTGCAGACATGAAGTAACCAAAATAACAAAGTGTCTGAAATAAAACGAAATAGCCAAATATGTGTGTATTAATTCCAAATGAAGCAGGACGTGAATAGCAGTTGGAATCCACCTTAGTGAATATAAACAGATTATCATTTCAGTTCTAATGAATGAAACCTAAAGTATTTGAGTGGCACTTTTTGATGTCCCAGATGCTGAGGATTTACCCATCTTTTTACTAGGGTTGAAACTTGTCCTCGCAGTTCTCAAAAATCTTGGTGAAAACCAGATTTTCACTGAGGTTTTTGAGAATGATAATGGGTGGAGAATTGACCAATTCTCAATCCATTGTCACAAGATTCCCGTGCAGCTGCGAAAAATGGCCACCATGGCCATTTTGCACATGCACAAAGCATTTTTAGGGATTTGAGAATCTCACGAGATTCTTGAGAAACCTCAAATAAAGCTCTTTTCACGTGTAAAGACTCTGCCGGGGGAGGGGGGCACATATGCATAAAATGGCTGCAGCAGCTGTTTTGCCCACATGCAGATTGTTCTTTGAGGTTTCTCGAGAATCACATGAGATTCTCAAGAACCCTTGCAGGAACGTGTTATATCTTGCCAGGATTGTGAGAATCTCTTGCGTTCTCATGAGAATGGATTTCCATTCTCATTTCACCCCTACTCTTTACCCTCAAGGGGAAAATACACAGCCCATGATATTCACCTACATTTTACAAAGCACTTATCAAAAGAGTCATCCTGTGTCTTTGCACAGTGGTCAGTAACAAGCTAGGGGAAAGTATTTCATAACAGTTGACTCTGATTCTCTTATTTGTGAGTCATGAAAAGTTACTGCTTCTACAACATGTTCATGCCATAAGCACTCTTAGGAGATGGAGCCAGGAGCATAGTGATAAGCTGCATATGCCAAGACAAGGAAAATCAACTCAGCACCCAACACCTAGTTAGGCTGTCAAGGTCAGGAAGTCCTTGGGTTATGTGCTGCTGTAACTTATGGTTGCATAAGCTAAAACTGTTTATAAGGGCAATCCATGTTTTTCACTTTCTGTTCGTAGACAGAGAGAGATGTTAGGAATCTAGATACTTATTTGCTGTTTTTGCACATTCACAATCTGTTTAGCTCAGCGCACATTAGTGTGCATCTCTTCCACACTAAAGCAAATTAATAATTAACAGATGCATAAAGAAAAATTGTAGTTGTTAGCTGTTGATGTCACTGCAAGGCATTCAGGAATTTTTGCGCAAGCTCAAGACTTCATCTTAATTCTCTGTGCACTAATACAAGTGCGAATCATTAGTTTATTTCAATGTGTTTTGAGATTGAAATAGCACCACATTTTTGAGTTGGACAAAATCTGTCTTCCTCAGGCAGTACACAGGGGTGGCAACTCTGCTGCAAAGAACTGAGGTGGGAGGAGGGGAATATTCCTGTGACAGACAAATTGACCCTACTCTGCCCCTCTCTCCTAAGGTAGAATATGCTGGGGTATGGTAGGAAAGTCTCAGAAATATGCACTGCTTGCTATGGAGATCCTAGCCTGCTCCAGACGTTCAATAGCAGACTGCCATGAATGAATTAGATCAGTCACTGGTTAGCTTAGAAACCCTTCCACTAAGCTGTGCTTTCTCTCCAGTACCTCCTGAATGCACGGCACATTCAGCCCTGCATTAAGTGTGTTTGTGGCGTTCGACTGGCTCATACTGAACATATCGCCCAACATTTTAAGTGGCTAAAGGAGGACCCGCCTCATCCCCTGCTCCCTCACATGCATACACACACAACTCGCAATATTCCAAGTGCACAAAGAGGGACAGAAGCTCTTAGGCTTATCATTCCATTTGGTACTTGTCATTCCACCGTCTTTCTGTTGTCTTCTCAAGTGCTCTTCCTGGGAGACCACTTGGAAAGAAATGCCTTAGGCTGCAATACAAGGCTTAATTTGTGGGAAAAGGACAGCCTCAGCAATTAATAAATTCAAGGGTGAGGGTTGAGCCCTGGAAAATATTCCCAGTAGGAATATGCACCCCGAAGTGTAAAAGATCAGGCTGATATTGGCCATTTCAGGCTTGGAAGCAAAAGCCAGAAAAAAACCAAACAGTTGACTTGGTTTTCATTAACAGCTTTCCTGTTCTACCTTCTGCACTGGATTAAATCACAAGAGCTCCTGTTTTATATTGAGTCACAGGGTGGTCAAGTGGATGGAGTGCTAGCCAGAGATTCAATTCCTGTTCTGACAAGTTTTGGGCAGAGAGCATGGCTTCTAGGGCAGACTTGAGCCCTGGAAATAATAATAATAATAATAATAATAATGCCTGGAACTCCCTCCCTGCCCCCATCTACCTCACCCCCTCCCTTTGTACCTTCAAATCCCTCCTCAAGACCCACCTCTTCTTTTCCTCGCCCTCCCCAACTCCTCATTCCCCTCACCTAACTCCTGCTGATACCCTCCATCCAGTATAATCTGTTACCTACGGTCTGTGTACTCATATCCTCACCACATGGACCAACCAGCCATCATTCTTGATGTAAACAAGCCAAGCATGTGCACCTGGGACCTTGCATTCTCGTGAATGTTACGCTCCTTGTCTCTCCCTCTGTTCCCCTTCCTTCATCTCCCTCCCCTGCCCCGGTCTCTCAGATTGTAAACCATAGGGCAGGGACCATATCTATTCAATTACTTTGTAAAGTGCCAGGTACATTGCTTGTGCTATATATAAATGTTTGCAAATAAATAAAATACAATAAATAATAATAATAGTAATTAATTAATAACAACAGTAGAATTCAGCACCCAAAAAGGGACTATCCTTCCTAAATAGGGATTATTTGGAGGTATGTTCTTGGTGAAGACTGTAGGTGAAAGCTTGAACAGTCACGCACTATGAATGTGGTGCTCTGTCTCTCTGGTTGAAGGCAAGTGCAATGAAGCAAGCAGTGAAAGCCTTTCTCTAGTGCATCCTGCAGCAGGTCTGTGGTATAAGAATCTGAATCCCGACAATACAGAGGTGATGCTGGTGGAGAAGGTGGTGGGTGTGGTGTCTCCCTTCATTGATGGGGTTCGCTCCCCCACTGGTTCCATAGGTTCGTAGTCTGAGATTGCTCCTTGATTCATGATTCCACCTGGATGTCCAGGTGGGGGATGTGATGAGGAGCGTGTTTCGCCAATTATACCTGTTACAGCAGCTTCGGCCGTATGTCTTGGACTGACCTGGCCACCATCATCCATGCTTTCATCACCTCAAGACTTGACTATTGTATTGCGCCATACATGGGGCTACCCATGGTGATGGTTCAGAGGCTTCAGTTAGTGCAGAATGCAGCGGCCTGCCTCTTCATAGGGGCGGGCCACCAGGAGCATATTACACCAATTCTCCATTCTCTGCACTTGCTGTCTATAATCTTCTGGGTCCTATTCAAAATGTTGGTGTTGTCCTTTAAAGCCCTACATGGCCTAGGCCCCATCTACCTGCGGGACTGCCTCACTCCCTGGGCTCTGGATTGGCCCCTGCAGTCAACCGGGTGTACCTTCCGTGTGGTCCTCCGGGTATTCTGGGGGATACTATCTTGGTGTCCACACCAAGGTTGTGGAACTCCCTCCTGGCAGAGGCCTGGTTGACTCCAGCCCTCCCCGATTTTCGACAATTTTATAAGACCTCATTGTTCCATCAGGCTTTTGGTGAGGGAGTCAGGTAATGTGGGTGGTTTTGAGGGTTAGGGTGGGAGGGTATATACATTTTTTATGACTTTCCCTTTTGATGAGATTTAACAGATTTTATATTTGTATTTCCATTTATATTTGTATTTTTAACTATTTTATATTTTGTTTAGAATTGTAAGCCACCGCACTTATAATAATAATAACTTTATTAGCGTAACACAAGCCATTGCTGAAACAAACAAACAGACAAAACACAAAACAAGAACAAATAGGAAGAGGATCCAAAAAATTGATGTATATCTCAAAAGGAGAAGATGACTTGCGCCCAATAAGAAGAAAAGGATTAGTACAAAACTATCCATAATACAATAACCAAGCTGTATGAGGACCAGATTAAATCATTTGAGATGTATTGTTTACAGGAGAATTATCAAGGCCCGGCTCATCATGAACAGTACAAGCCAGGAACGATGCCCTCCGTTTAAAAGCAAGGACCAGGAAGTGGGCAAGGCTATTAGTTACATCAGGGTCCCCATCCATCATAAAATAAAGCAATAGCCAATCCTCCAGCCTATCAGAGAATTTCAGAAGGTTCAGGGACAAGATCTGAGACCTAAGGGCATCATATAAATGGCAGCGGAGTATCATATGGAGCGAGGTTTCCACCTCTCACTTGTCAAACGGACATAATCTTTTTTCAAAACAAGCCTTCTCGAATCTACCTTCCAGGAGAGCAGTTGGGAGGCTATTCATTCTTAATATCATGATCAGGTTTTTTGCTCTTGGAAAGATGGATGAGGTCAGATAGTTGGCCATCTTTCCCAAGGGAGGGTGGCAGATGAGATAGTCCGCTAGGAATTTAGTGTTCCTAACCACTGCTACCTCACATTCTGTCTAGCAATATCTAAGTTTCTTGACAGAATTATCTTACGAGCCACACCCTGGGATACACTATCAATATGCTCCAATGAAAGACCCATTTGCTTCAGATGCTGTTCCATCCTAATCTGCCACTTATTTCCAAAGGTATCATTCCTAAGAAAATGGAAAAGGCCCGAGTCCCCTAAAAATCTTAGTTTAAGCCAGTATTTGAACACCTGAGACCAGGCAGCCACCATCCAACTTGTTTGGCCCGCTTCAAGTCTCAGGGCCGCAGTAGGGGTTCCACTGGGTAATCCCATCAGTCTCCTAAGGAAGTGGGACTGAAGCCCTTCCACCCTAAAAACCGAGGGAAGAAGAGGGACCCAAATCTCCACTCCATACAGGATCTGTGATTTGACCCTGGAATCGTGGACCTGGATAGCCATCTCAAGGCTTTCTAAACCGGACCTAGCAAAAAATGTCTGTATAGCCAGAGAGGAGACCTTAGCAACTCTCTGGGAAGACAAAAATGATCAGACCAAAGGCCCTTGGTAGAGAGGTTTAATCCCAGATACTTAAATGTTTTTACCTGTCTGATTTTTTGGGACCTACTCTGCCAATTATATTCCTTTTTCTCTTTAGAGAGGGCAACCACTTTGGATTTGTCATAGTTTTTGGTGAGTTTGTTAATTTCACAATACTCTTGGAAAGCATTGAGTTGGTGGGAAAGATCTACCTTTGTCTGGGAAAGAACTGCCAGATCATCTGCATATAACAGGCCACCAATAAATCTTATTCCCAGTTTGGCTGGAAAGAATTCTTTTTTAGAGAGTAGGGGTACAGCATCATTTATGAAAAGATTAAACAAAGAGGGAGCCAGGACACACCCCTGATGGACCCCCTGAAAAGAGTTGACATTCCTTGTTAAATGGCCCTGGCTGTCAATTTTTACTACCAAATTTGAGTTGGAGTAAAGCCCCTTAATTAATGAAAGAAGCCTCTTATCTATTGAAAGCAGGTTCAATTTCTTCCATAGAAATTCCCTATTTACTGAGTCAAACGCAGACCTCAGATCAAGAAATGCAACAAACAATTTGTTGTTTAAGGTCTGATATTTTTCAGCTAAATGATAGAGTATAAAGGAATGATCAATGGTTGACCTTCCATGCTGAAAACTGGCTTGTTCCGGGAAAATTATATGCTGCTGTAGCATCCAGGCCTCCAGCTTGCCCAGGAGATGTTTTGCATACATTTTACTAATAACACTGAGCATGCTGATTGGCCTGTAGTTGGCTGGATTGGATGGAGGACCCTTCTTATATATAGGGATAATTATGGCCCTATTCCAATCGGGAGGTATTATACCTGATTCATTTATCGCTGTAAATACAGCTGCCATTAATGGGGCCCACCAGTTCAAGTTAGCTCGAATAAGCTCAATCTGAATAAGATCAGGGCCTGGGGATTTACCTCACTTAAACGTTAGCACTAAATCCACCACCTCCTCCGATGTAACTGGCGGCCATTTGGGAAAAGCAGACCACTCGGGGGAAAAACACCTTTCCTCCGCTGGGGCCTGAAAGACTTGTTGGAAATGTGACTCCCAGACTTCTGGGGCTATGACCGAAGACCAAGAGGTATTCAGAACTTTAAGTGAGCTAATTTTCCCATTTCCCTTTTTTGTAAAGCAATTTCTTATTTTTGATTAGAATTTTATATTATTTTTTCCGTTGAAAATAAAGTACAGGGAGCACAGAAGTCCCAGATTCCCTATATGCATGGTAAATCCCTATGTAGCTTTCCTTAGCCAACCTACATTCTTTATCGAACCAGGATTGGCCATAGGATACTTTCCTTTGACCCCTCCTCTATGATAACAACTTATGGTATCCCTGAGCGTGGAACAGATTACTCCAAAATTCTCCAAAACATCCCTAGTAGGGATGGGCGAACGCAGTTCGGAAGTTCGGAGTTCGGCCTGAACTGTTCGGACGACTGAACTCGAACCCGAACCCGAATGCGAACATACCGAACAAACCGAACACCAAACGGCGAAATGGCCGAACAGTTCGGTCAGTTCGGATCGCGTTCGGATGAGTTCGGGTGGCAAAAAAAGGTTCACTGGAAGGTCAAACATTACCGGGAGGTGTCAGTCACTGAGGAGCAGACTTCGAGGCACCAGGGGTGGAGAGGCTTGCAAGAAACGAAAATAATTATCTGCCTCCCCACTTCCCAACACCTTCTGAGCTAGTCACTGTTCCTGAACAGCAGGTGTTGAATAGGATTTTTAGATTGCTTTAAGTTTCATTTCACTTTTGTAATTAAATGAAACTTAAACCATAAACTGAAACCTTGTGTTATGCACTGTACAAACTCATTGAGTATGTAATGTATGTATTTCACTACAGACTCCTCTTCTATTTGTGAAGATTCCCCCCCATCCCATATATATTGGATGTATATATATCCATATATATCCATATATATATATCTGTATATAGATATATGGATGTATATATATCCATATATATATCCATATACATATATATATATATTTGGATATGGATATGGGATGGGGGAGATAGATAGATAGATAGATAGATAGATAGATAGATAGATAGATAGATAGATAGATAGATAGATAGATGTAGGAGTTACCTTAGTGATAGAGATAGCGTTAGTGATTTAGTTTTAATGTTTGTAGGAGTAGGTCTGTGTACGTATTAGATAATCCATTTACTTAATAGCATTTAGAATAGTTAATAGCAGTTAGATTTAGTGTAGACAGATATATATAATATTAGATTAAAAAAAAATAAGAAAACCCCATATAAAAACCAAAAAACCAAATAAAGAACAAAAGAAAACCCAATAAAAAAAAAAAAAAAATATGTAAAAAACAAAAAAAAACCATAACAACACTTCCCGAACAGCCGAACTGAACAGCTGAACAGCCAAACAGCACAGCCAAACGGCCTAACCGAACGGCCTGTTCGGACGAACGATCTGAACAGCCGAACCCGAACTCGGCGAGCGAACTAATCAACGAACGAACCAAACGAATCCGAACCGAACGAACGGAACGGATGAACCGAACACAGCCGAACCGAACGGCCGAACCCAAACCGCGATCTGTTCGCCCATCCCTAATCCCTAGGGGTTGGAGAATCTATGATCTGTTGCCAAGATGTGGCAATAAATATCTCAAGGGTACGCATCACCACCTTCTCCGCTAGCTCAGGAACCCATTTGGAGCTATGATGAATTTCCAAATTTCTGTAGTTGAACGAGGGATGAGCGAAAACCTGACCCAGGGGCAGATCACTTGCCAATGTCACATTTAGTGGCAAATGGTCCATCAACAAAAAATTATCCACCTTAAAATCCAAAATTAGGGGAAAGGTGTTAACTGTTACCAAAACGTAATCCACTATGCTAGAGCCCTGGGCTCCAACAAATGTGAACTCACCTCTGCTGTCATGGAAGCCCCTGCCATTGAGTGAAATTAGTTGATGATCTCTAAGGATATTATCAAGCCTTATCCCAAAGGGATTTATTTTACTATCCTTAGAATGTCGGGGCACTATAGTGCCGTCTATTAGGGCTGGGAAAACCAGATCTTCTGGTATCCGATAATGCCAGTACCGGGCGTACCGGCATTATCGGATTCAACCCGGTAATCTGGCCCATTTCCCGGATTCCCGGTACCGTATTTTTTTTACATTGCGGCCATTCAGATGAATGGCCGCAATGTAAAAAAAAAACCCACAAAAAACCCACATTTCCCTGCCCCTGTCTCTTATACACATCTAGATGTGTATAAGAGACAAGATCACCCTACTTCCAAGTTCCTACCCAAGGATCCTACCTTCATGGAGCTCCGGCGGACTGTGGCTGCCAGCTTCAGATGCTAGTAGGCCTTCCGGTTTTCCCCGGAAAACAAATCCAAATCTGTCCAAAGTTTGGACTGTTTGCCCAGGCCTTTGGGGAGGGTGGGAGGGTAGGGTGAGGGTTTTTTAGCTCCCCCATCTTACCTATTATTTATTATGTATTTATTATATTTAGCCCTGTTTTAATATTTTTATATTATTGTAATCGATGTTTAAAATTGTTTTTATTGTGTTTTAATTGTTGGAAGCCGCCCCAGGCTGCTTTAGCAGGAGGGGCGGGGTATAAATCTATTAAATAAATAAATATAAATAAATAAAAGAAGCTGCATTCTGAGGGGGGATGTAAGTGATGAGTAAAACAAATCTATGATGGCCTAACCTTATAATAAAACCCACCACCAAACCTGGAAAGATCAGGTCCCACTCGATTGAGTTCAACCACTTATTGCTAAAAAAGCAGCACAACCCCTCCCCACCCCCCGAGGACAGCCCCTTGTCCTAACCTGTACAGCAGGGATACAGAGAGATCTATATTGACCTAATGTCCACCTTGGCTTGGGCTAGTACCCTTAAATTCTGGGCCAAATTACACTTCTCCCAACCTAGGGGGCTCGTGTCTTACTGGATTAATGACTCTTTTAAGAGCTCATGACGGCTAGCAGTAGAATCATTCCTGAATCAGCTGGGGTGTAGCCTGGATTATTGTAGGGGGAAGGAATTGTCGACAGTGGTAAGGGACTTTATCTCTAGGATTAAAGATAGGGAATTCCAGGAAGAGAGGGCAGTAATCAGAGCTACTTGCCATCTCATGAATTATTTCCCTTATGTAAGTTTTTGCCCTCCCATGGCCCACTATTTGCTTTCATCAATTTAATCTAGAGGTAAATATTTGTTCATGGTAGCTATATTTAATGCCTTGCCTTCTATGGTTTTGGAGGGCCGTCTCTCTGCCATTGCTTTTTCAGAGTGCCTCTGCCCCTTTGTCATGTATTTCCTATTATAAGCATTTATTTTTGGCCATCTGTGTTCCTAATGTATTAATTTTGAGTTTCTTTATGTTAACTTTTTGTTTCAAAGTATTGGATTTGTGTTTTGCAGTATTGATTTCTAAAATCAACTTCTGTGATTAGCTTGGTTCAGGCTGAAGCTTCTTCAGCTACATTCCAATGAGCTTTTTTCTAAACTTCCCAAATGAACTTTCACCGTAT
>QEPC01012525.1:1037492-1066363 GCA_003113815.1 Sphenodon punctatus
AGAACAGCTCGGGGCGGCTTCCAACAATAAAAATATATATAAAATACATATAAAACAATTAAAAAACACATCAAAAATACAATATAAGGTATTAAAACAGGGTCCAGGAAAACATTAAAACAATAAATAGGGATGGGGAGATTAAAAAAAACCTAACCCCCCGTCCCCAAAGGCCTGGGCGAACAGCCAAGTTTTACAACTTCGCTGGAATGTCAACAGGCTTGGGGTCAGGCAAGCTTCCTTCGGAAGGGAGTTCCAAAGGTGCGGCCCGGCCACCGAGAATGCCCTCTCCATTGTGGCCCCCCGCTTAACGCGGGGGACCTCCAGGAAGGCACCCCCGACCAACCAAAGGAGCCACTCTGGGGCACGGAGGGCGAGGCGGTCCCTGAGGTACGACGGGCCCAGACCATGAAGGGCCTTATAGATCAACACTAAAACCTTGAACCTAGATCAGCACACTATTGGCAACCAGTGCAGAGTCCCAGCATTAACCCAGTATCAACCCAGCATTAGGATATCTATTAAGGAGCCCCTCAAACATGGCATCCAAATCTGTCCAAGGTTTGGGCTCAAAAGAAGCTGCATTCTGAGGAGGGATGTAAGTGGTGAGTAAAACAAATCTGAGGGGAGGGCCCAACCTTATAATACAACCCACCGCCAAACCTGGAAAGATCAGGTACCTCTCGATTGAGTCCAACCACTTATTTATTTATATATTTATTTATTTTAAAATGTATTTTTATTTTATAAATTTGTACCCTGCCCCTCCTGCAAAGCAGCCCGGGGTGGCTTCCAACAATAAAAACACAATATAATAAAATACAATTGCTAATAAAGAAGCACAACCCCCACCCCCCGAGGATGGCCCCTTGTCCTAACCTGTACAGCAGGGATAGAGAGAGATCTATATTGGCCTAATTGGGGGGAATCAACCATCCAAGTTTCCTGAAGAAAGATAATAACAAAGGAGGAAATATACGCCAGAAACTCAGAGTCATTTAGATGGGAATTCCAACCCGTGGCATTCCACGAGCAGATGTTCAGCTCACGGGAGGCCCTGGGGGTGTGTGTACATCATCAACCCCTGCAGGAAAGACCCCCCACAGGGGAGATCCACCAAGGAAACCCCTCAGTGAGATTGTCTCCCAGAGCCCTGAGTCCTGGGAGTTCTACCAGCATCCCCTCCACAGGGATCTCTCAAGACACAAGAGAATACCTCTCCCAAGAGACCCTCCCTAGATCCAACCCTTATCTCGCCTTCTCCCAAAAGGTTACCTCTAGAGTTGGGAGAGAGGGTCACAAGATTATCCTGGCCCCCTCCAGATGCCAGTATCGGGACCAGCAGATAAATATTCTGGCCCTCCAGCTCAGTGTCCTTAAGTGACCGAACCCCTGGAGCATCGGGTTTCCCCGATTCCACCCCGGATATGGACTTGATGCTTTTTCTTACCGGGGACGCCCTAGGGAAAAACCGAGCTATCTCAATGACAGAGGGAAAAAGATCTTCACCTATTCGGTCGGAACCACATACAGAAGGCAAAGGGGCCAAGGCCGAAACCGCTGCTGGAGCAGTCCATGCAACTGCTACCTCCGGATCAGAGCCTCGGGGGGGACCCTGGGTGTCACTGAAACCAGTGGCATTCAATGTAACCCATTCCTCAGGTGGCTCTCTGATATCCTGGAGGAGATCTATTTCCTGCCTCAGAGGTTCTTTGATGGAGTTGACTGAGCAGGGTGGGCCAGCAGAGGTAGAATGAAGGCAAGCCCGAGCCAAAGTATATTGAATTCTCTGAACATAAACCCCAGTGGCCCTCAAATGACTCCTTGCTGCCCCAAAATCAGAAGCAATCTGATGCGTCGAAAAAACAACCTCATTCCTTCTAAACCGCCTCCTAATCAGCAGAGGTGAAATAATACAAACATCTGAGTTCCTTAAAGGAATCCCCATCAACCGATACACAAATGCTCTAAAGTGGCCTATGTCCCAGGCAGGAGCCGACAAAAAGCTATATTTCTTTCTTTTGTTGATATGAAAGAGTATGACTGGTGCCCAATGCTCCTTGGACTCCTGTGGACAGATTTTATAGGGGGGGACCCTTAGGAGGGGCGGAGCATGTATTGGGAGCAGTTACCCGATGCATGGGAGTTGGAACCAGATTACTACACAGAGGTCCACCTGTTGTAGTCAAACCCAATCCTTCATTGGAAAGTGGGGGGTCCAAAGCTCTCCGCAACATCTCAAACCAGGTATGCCTCCAAACATGGGAGCCACTTCATCCCTGACAGACACCGGTGGCAGCCGGTGGCAGTGTCTGCTCGCAAGCTGTTACAGGAAAAACTGAAGGGCACTGTTTGGGTAGCCACATTCAAGCTACCCTGAGGGTGGGATATAGGAAAAGAAGAGTTGGAAATAGCCTTGTTGAATTCCAGCCACAACCTGCCAATAAGAACTTTAATTGAGAAAAGATAATCATTAAATTTATTTATCTATTTTATTTATTTTATAAATTTGTACCCCGCCCCTCCTGCAAACAGTCCAGGATGGCTTCCAACAATAAAAACAATACAATAAAATACAATTTAAAATCAACAATAACAATATAAATTATTAAAACAGGCCTCCGGGCCTTCATAATATATAAATAGATAATAAATAATAAATCAGGTGGGGGAGGTAAAAAATCCTCCCTTACCCCACCCTCCCCAAAGGCCTGGGTGAACAGCTAGGTTTTACAACTTCGCCAGAATGTCAACAGGCTGGAGGTCAGGCGAGCTTCCTCCAGAAGGGAGTTCCAAAGGCGTGGCGCGGCCACCGAGAATGCCCTCTCCATTGTGGCCCCCCGCTTAACATGGGGGACCTCCAAGAAGGCACCCCCAGTGGACTGAAGGAGCCATTCTGGGGCACAGAGGGTGAGGCGGTCCCTGAGGTATGAGGGGCCCAGAACGTGAAGGGCTTTGTAAATCAACACCAAAACCTTGAACCTGGCTCGGCACGCTATCAGCAACAAGTGCAGAGCTCAGAGCACAGGTGTAATATGCTCCCGATGGCCCGTCCCTGTAAGGAGATGAGCCGCCGCATTCTGCACTAGCTGCAGCCTCCGGACCAGGAACAAGGGAAGTCCCACGTAGAGCGCGTTACAGTAGTCCAGCCTCGAGGTGACAAAAGCATGGATGATGGAGGCCAGGTCTGGGCCGGAGCGAATGGACGCAGCCTACACACCAGATACAACTGACGGAAGGCAGCTTAGTGACTGCCTCCACCTGCCACTCCAGGCGAAAGTCTGCGTCCAGTATCACCCCCAGACTCCGGCCCTGCTGAGCTATAGGAGGGTGAACCCCCCCAACTGGGGGGGCCACTACCTCCCTCGCTCTCCCCACCAACATCACCTCCATCTTATTGGGGTTGAGTTTCAGTCTGCTCTGCCGCATCCATTCTACCATGGCCTCCAAACATTGGGATAGCAACGAGACGGCAGGGTCTGGGTCAGTTGAAAAAGAGAGGTACAGCTGAGTCTCATCAGCATACTGGTGACACCGCACCCCGAACCCTCTCACGACCTCCCCCAAGGGCTGCATATATACATTAAATAATAATGGAGACAGAATAGAACCCTGCGGAACGCCACATGATAATGTGCAGGGGCACGATGTCTCATCCCCCAACACCACCCGCTGGCTTCTCCCCGAGAGGAATGAATGGAACCATTCAAGAACAGTCCCGTCCAGGCCCCCAAAGCCACACAGCCATCTCAATAGCAGCCCATGGTCCACGGTATCAAAGGCAGCCAAGAGATCTAGCAGGATGAGAAATGTTGAACATCCTGCGTCCATCTCCCTGCGGAGGTTGGCTACCAAGGCCACCAAGGCCATCTCAGTGCCATAGCCAGGATGGAATCCTGATTGAAAAGGGTCTAGAAAACCGATGCTGTCCAAATGCAACTGTAGCTGGAGTGCCACCGCCCGTTCAATAACCTTCCCTAAAAAGGGAAGGTTAGAGACAGGTCGGTAACTGGCGAGCGCATCCACGTCCAAGGATGGTTTCTTCACAGAGGCAGCACCACAGCCTCCTTGAGTCAAGGCAACAGCCTCCCCTGCTGTAAGGACACGTTCACTACCCTCGCCAGCACCATCCCCAACATCTTCCTGGAGGCTTTCACCAACCAGGACGGGCATGGATCAAGTTCACAACAAGTGGCCCTCACAGACCCCAAAACATCTGCAGCATCAGCCAGCATCATTTCCTGAAACTCCTCCCACAAAGCTGGACCAGATAGGACTTTCGTCCCCTCACTCTCGTCCCCTACTGCCCCCTCGCGCTCGTCCCCTACTGCCCCTCAATCCGAATTGAGCCAACTTCTCATCCAGCTCTTTAAAACAGGTATCAAGTTCAATCTCTTGTCTGACATTAAGGTCTTCATACAATTGACTAAGCTTATTCAAAGCATACTTAATATCTGTAATAATAGAAATAAGATGGGGATCATGCAGGGAACCTGGTTCTGCAGAAACTGGAGCCTCGCTGCCAAGGGAACCTTCGCTACCAAAGGGAGGAGGGACAGCTGAGTGTCTGACTAAAGGCTCCAATACAAGGGGCTGAAAGAAATGGGTCAGTTTGGCCTGTGTGGTACCAACCGGCTTGGTTACCAGAGAAGCCAAGTCAGCCTGCTCAATTTCCTTGGCAAGACTGATACATGCCTTCAGGGTACAAGATCTCAGTTCCATGGCAAAGGGTAATTCTCCCCGTCCCTACGTGGGAGAAGCACTAATAAAGATCTTGCTCAGCAGCTTACCGGACTACCCTTCACACCCAACCGACCAAACAATCGGGCACTCACTCACATCCACTTCCTCGCAGTTGTAATGGTGGAAGCAACCTGTCAAATTGCAGACTGAGGGGTAGACAGCCACCTAGGGATACCCCTAAGTTTCACTGCCCCAATTGTGAGTAGCATGACAGGACAATTGTAAGAGCTCACGTGCACCCCTCACTGAAACTCAGTCTCCTCTCAGATTTCTCCAAGCCAGTGGGAGGCTAGCCCCGAGCACCTTAGGGCAAAATGGTCACCCCACCTCACCACCTACTGAAGCGGCCAGGCCCTCGGACAGTGCCTAAGGCCGTGTGCACAAGGGCGCACCACCCTGGCATGCACTTTCAGTGCGGCCGCCAGCCACACAGGTGCTTATAAAGTCCCATCCAGTCTCAGAAGATCCGCCCCCGGTACAGCAGACAGCAGGCAGAACCAATGGGAGGGGGGTAATGCAAAGTGACAGGTGGAGCCGCCCCGCTCCGTAAACACAGGACCAGCTGAGCACACAGGAGGCTCTGCTTCTCCACTGTTTTCTGTTCCCTGGAAATGCTCTCCGGGGCTTCCCACCATCAGTTCCACTCGCCCCTCAGCCACAACCTGGTCCTCACCGTAATCCACCCTGAGCTGCTTTTTATTGTATTGGATTATTTTTGTGATGCTGTGAGTAGCTCAGAGCTGTGTGATCAGGAGGGGGCAGCATAGAAAAATGATAAAATAAATAATTAATAAATAAATGAATAATGCAAAATAAATAAATAAATAAATAAATAAATAAATTTTACCTCGCATTCTATCTCCCTTCCATGACCATTTTCTTCTGATGCTGACCTGGCTGATTCTCCTTATGCAACAAGGAATGTAAAAACAAACATGCAGGCATGAAACAAACGTGCCTGCCACTGGGAAAACCATCCCACTTCCAGAACAACCCAAGTGGTGGGGACCATAAAAAATGTTTGGACAGTCAACTCTGTCCCCGGCCCACTCCATGAGGCCTTGTCCCCTAATATGACACATGGGGTGTTTTCAGACATTACGGGGCCGCTTGGCCCCGTACCGAAAACAAACAAATCATCCCCCGCCAGGATTGACCCTGTCACGTCCTAACAGACGTGCCGGGGGATCCCAGCAGGGAATCTGGGAGGGACGTGGCCACACGGCGCAACCTGCTGGTGCACGGCCCCGACCCCTCCACGCTCCCTGCTGCCCACCCTCTGGGGAGCCGGGCAGGCGGCGGGGCCAATGCGGCCGCAGCGTCTGGCCAAAATTGCCACGGCCCGGGATCCCGCTGGTGATCCCGGGCCGTGGCGCCCGACCAGACGTGATTTTTTTTTGGTCTCCGCTGGGGATCACTTTCACCACGCTTCCTGGGAAAGTCCCCCGGGGAGCCCGGGAAGCGTGGTTGAAAATGACCCCATGTGGGCATTGACCGTGGCGAACATCTGGCGGCCTCCAAACATACGTTCGAGGCACAGTGACCACAGGTGGGTATTCACCGTGGTTCACTGTGATCTCGTAACGTCTGAAATCACCCATGGACATGATGGCCCCTGCCCCGTGGTGGGGATGGTGGAGCCAAACAGATGTGTTGGCCCACTATGGCCCATGTTGGCCCATGTGAGCAGCCCTTGGACCAGGACTGGCATGCGGGAGCAAGCCCTAGGCACATCCCAGGTAAGCCACCTACTGATCCAGGACGGTAGTAGGCCCCCAACTGGCAGTGCGGGATCTCACGTGCGGGCCACAGTGGATTAATGCAGGCCAGTGTCTCATTTGTTTTTATCCAAAGTGGGGAAAACAGCAAGACAGAATACTCTTGTCTGATAAGGAGACACCACAGTAGTTTCTTCCAACCGTGTAGGAGATCCTTTCATGTCCCCCTTTCTGGGAAAGGCATGCCTGTGGAAGTGTCTAGTTTGCTTGTCCCCAATTGTTGGTCTCTCTACTGTAGGCTATTTTATGAGTAGTAGGACTTGTAGACTTTTAGTTTAACTTCTTTGGTCATTATTGTAAATAAATGTTTTTGATGTGTTTAAAGCAATGGGGGAGAAGTACACAAAGCATAGTCAGAAAACATATGTTTTCCTAGAGTGAGAGGGAGGAATATGGCTCTACGTTGCGTTTTTGAGTCATTTGTGTATTTTATTTTAAGAACAGGCCCCCAGAGACAATGAACAAAGCCATTTTTGATGCCAAGACCACTGGCAGAAGAGTTCTAGGCCACGTTTTTCAGCCAGTTTGCCAAAGCATAATTTTGATATGGCTGTCAGATTTTATGCTATGCATCAACTCCTGTGCTTGGGAAAGCAGAAAAAGGCTATTTGCAGATCTTTCGAAGATGAAACTTTCATGTCTTATGACCTGATTGAGCTTGAATGGTATGCACATAATCTCACTCCCCCATCGCACTTCTCAGATACATCTCAGTTAAGATCATCCCTGTAAAGTTATGAAAAATGTGTGCTCCATCTCTGGATGCTATTTGAGGAATCTCTCATCTATTGATTTCTGATGTTGCTGGTCTTAGAAAGATAAGGCCTCTAATCCATCCACTGAATGTTACTCTGCCAAAGATTAAGCAGTTTTGACGCCAAAAAAAAGATTAGTGTTTAGATGGGTTTAGGAAGGCCAGTTTTTCAGAAATAAGAGAAAAGCAGCAACACAATCTGCTTTGTATGTGAATGCCAACTGCTGAAGCTTACGCTTCACTTTTGTCAACCAGACGTTGAATCAGAAACATGGGAGCAGAGCAGCTCTTGCTATAAACCTGAAATGTCCTGAAAGTTGTTTACATTTCACTCCTAGAAGTTGAAGTGTTTTTAGATCACAGGACAAAGGTCAGCATCTTTACTTTAGTTCTTCAGTCCTTTTTGGTCAGAGATGAAAACTGAAACAGGAAGCCGCCCTCTTGAGCTCCTTCACAAAATGCCAGAGAAAAGTAGCTTGTTGACAGGTGGCGAGGAATATCAATCCAAAAAGCCAACAACAGGCAGGGGAAGTCAAGATTTCTGGCATTTGTCTGAGGTAGATGGTGGCAATCTATGATGTGTACTACTTGGGTCCTGGAGAGATTTGGCTAAACATCTGGATGGATCCTTGTTGGTGGATCTCCAGTGACTAATATTTACATTCTTTTAGATTTCATGTTTTCACTTCATGTACACATTATTAAACATATTTCTGCAGTGCTCCCATTAGTTCAATTGAGATGAAATATTAACTTTTATTTGTATGTATGAGGGCAACAAAGGATGTGATCTTTACCTTATGAGATATAAAATGGTAGGTGAAGTGACTGGTGGAAATTTTATAACAATAACTAAATAATGGGTAAAAACACACACGACTGTGGTGCGCCTCCTTCACAATCTGGATGGAAATCTATGGAGGACAGGACACAGTCCGGTCCATGTCAGGGCACCGAACATACAGGCCTGAAGCTGGGCCACTGTCCTGCTCCCTGTGCAGTCCAGGGGGAGTACTGCAACAGGCATGTGGGTGTCTGGCCCTGGCCCCACGTCACTCCTAGGGCCTTGCTCCCAACCACGACAGACAGCCATGGTGGCCAAAAATGGCCTGCTGATCTGGGCTGGGTCATGGCAGGCCAATACATACCTGATAGCTTGCTGTGGCCCTCTTTGGCCTGGTCAGGCAGACCTTAGCCTGGGCTGTGACTTCAGGGGTTTCTGAGGTCAGAGGCTCAGGCTAACCACCAATACAGTCTGGGCCAGATTGTGCCAGAACAGGTCACAGCAATCCACTATCATGTCTGTTTTTACCTAACATATATTATAGATTTATACAGAGACCTTTTTTTTCTTCTAGGAACATTTTGGCATCCTGGTGCAGAACACTGTGGCCTGTCTTCTAATGGTGGGGAGGTGGAGGTTGACAGGAGCACATTACATTGGTGCTCCAGAATCTGCACTGTCTTTTAATAGCATTCCAGGCACAGTTCAAGGTTCTGGCTTTGACCTTAAAAACCTTAAATGGCTTTGGTCCTACATATCTAAAAGACTGCTCTTCTTCCCAATGTTCTCTCACAATGACTATGGTTAACTGGTGGTGCCCCTTTACAAGGTGACCCTCCACCACTGCACCATGTCCATGCAGCAAGGGCAAGGGCACACAGACAGGCATTACTGGTGGCTGCTTTACATATTTGGAATTTCATTTCCCTGGAGGTTCACCAATCCCAAGTGTGAACATTTTCTGGAGACAATGTAAGACCTTTTTGGGTATTTTCAGAAGTGATGCTACCATGCTTAGACCCAATCTGGGGTAATGGTAGAACAGACATGACAGTGCGCTTTACTGCACCTTGCCCCAAACTGTGGTAGCACTTACCACCGGCTACTCCCTGCAATTTTCCAAGATTACAACCAGTGGTAACTGCTACCATGGTTTGGGACAAAGCTTGGTGAACATCTTGCATTTGCCAAACAGAAATGATGGTGGTTGTGACACGGGGGGTAATTTCAGATGTTACGAGACCACAGTGAATTCCCTGTGGTGGACATGAGTGCCGTAACGTCTGTTTGCTCCCCGCCAGATGTGAATGACTGGCAGCGATCAGAATGACCATGATTCTGGACCTCCAGTCATCCAGAGGTCCAGAATCATGGTTAGATTGGCCATGATCCAGGATGGGCCAAAAGTAACATCTGTTATGTTTGGCCCATCCCGGATCGTGGTCCCGACCACAGGATGGGATCAGGCTCAGCAGCTGGATTGGTTTCTGCGCCCACCCGTCTCCCAAAGGGTTGGTGGGCGGGGGAATGCAGGGGGGCGGGGCTGTGCAGTCGCACGTCGCACTGCGCAGCCCCGTCCCCTCCATGATCCCCGTTAGGAATCAGGCCGGTACGTCTAAAGGACGGCCGGACTGATTCCTGACCGGGATCTGAAATGGATCCCGGTCCGTGGTTCAGCGTGGCAGGCCTCTGGGCCCATCACGTCTGAAATTACCCGGGGTGGGGTTAAGTGTGGTAAGGTTCGGCTAAGCGTGGTAATGTCACTTCTGAAAATACCCTTCATCTAGACAGGCATTTGGTAGATGGGGTAGGATTTGGGGAGTTGCTTTTAGGGATTTAAATTTTTTTTTATATATAGTTTGCATTTTTATGGTTTTTGTTTTAGGTATATTTTATCTATATGTATACCATGAGCCTTCAAGAAAGGATGGGCTAGAAATCAAAATAAATAAATAAATCCATATTTAACTATTGTGCTGCATTTAGGCGAAAAAACAAATCCTTCCATATGGATGTTTACATAGTTAAGTTGCAGTTGCAAAACTATGGACACACAAAAAGAGAAGCCGGTGACAAATATCCAGTCTTAGGCCATTGTGTTTATATGAATGGTTGATTTGATAGATACCTTGAGTATAATCCAGACTTCCTTGAAATCAGTGAAGATTGCTGTTGACTTTGATGAGATTTGCATTGGTCCTTTGCTAGGAGTACTAGACCAGCAGGGACTTGCAAATCATAAAATTATATTCCCTATCTTTTCCTATCTTTACCTGGTTTTATACTTTTTAAAATGTTTTTTTAGTTCAAACAGTGTAATTTTTTTGCACGTTAGAAGAAAATTGTTACTGCTTTTTCTTTTTTTTTTTTAAATGTAAAAGCTCCTCTTTTGTTTTTGCAGTACCATAAAAAGATTTTTGGCAAAAATCCAGAAACAATTATATTTGTCTCCATGTAGAGAAATTAAATAAAATACTGACCTATGTAGGGCTTCGTCACTGTGCATCTCACTGTCATGACACTTGTCACACGACCGTCAGAGGACACAGTTTACATGATGAAAGGTCAGAAGACAAAGATCAGAAGTGCATCACAGCTGCACTGGGGAGCTGGGAGTGTGGTCAGGATCAATCCAGGTCAGGAGTCAGAGAAATAAGGCCAAATCAAGAGCTAGGAAACCAGAACCAAATCAGAAACCACTTAGTTTTCAACAGGGTTCCTAGTTTTCTCTGCCAGAAAATCAGAAATTCTCTGATAAAAACCCCACAAAATCCTCTGATTAAAATCACAAAAATCTGTGTTTATGTTCATTTTATCTAATCTAATCTCTCTATCTATCTTTATTGTTATTCATACATTTTAAAATTAATTTAATGTCTGCTCTTTGGCATAACACTTCAAAATTCATTTTCAGTTGCCTTTTTAGTGCAAAGGGGATGGATTCATTTGCGTCTTTGGAGTCCAAGGCAGCAGGATACACAAAAGGCTCATCTCATAGGGCTGGGGACTCTGGATTCCCTAGGTTCTTTGGAGCCAGAGGCAGTTGGATACACCAAAGGATTCTGGGGGGACTTCAAGGAAGACCCTTTTCAAACAGGCTGTGGTGGGTGTGGGGTTGGGTGTGCATGTTGTTTTTGTTATTACAATAAAGATAACAAAAATTGTCATTTTCATTATTGTAATAACAAAAACGACAACTGAGAATAATGACAACAATGAAAACGACAATGTAATTATCGTTGTTGTTATTAGTTCTGTGGCAGTTGTGTTTTGGAGGGGAAATGTGGAGACGTAAGGAGGGGGCAGACATCTTGGAGCCCTAAACAGGGTTGAACTCTTGAACTGTGCCTTTGTTGGGAGGGGCAAGCAGCCCAGCAGTATCTGATGGATGTATCACTGGCCAATGAGCAGCGTAAGCAGGCCCCAGAAGTCTCATGGCACTCTGTGATTGTTCACTGCCTGCTGCCTCCCACAACGAATCAGGGGGGCTCTAAGGGAGGGCACTGCAACCATTTATAACAGGAGGGCCAGGCTTTTTCTCTCCATTCTGTGAAAGCTCTGCTTGTCAGGTTGCGTTTACAGAACTGTGGTGCTTGCACACAAAAAATCCTCCTTAGCCCTCATTGTATTACTACCAATACCTTTCCTTCCTCATTCCCTACATTTTACCTTCTCCCTTTCCCTGCCCTTCTCCCCCCTGTACATTAAATATAGATAGGTAGTATAGATTAGATATAGATATATTTTATAGGCATCTCCACCAGGTCACCATTCCAGTGGCATTGAGGGGTGTCTGGCGTGCCACGCTGCCTTTGACCCTGGGGTCCAGCATGGTTGCCAACACATATTCTGCCCAGTGGAGGAGTTCGTCAAACCGTGCCTTCAGCCCTGCCTTCAGCTGCCTCACCAGGGCAACCACCTCATCCACCAGCTTCCTGCCCGGAGGGCCACAAACCCACCCCTGGAGAATTTCCTCCAGCCTCCTGAGGAAACTCTGCACCAGAGGGGTCACCTGGCTGATTCTGGTGGTGGAGGAGCTGATGGTCTCCATCACGGCCAGCAATGGTCTCAAAACAAAGACTGCGTGTGCCAGGATCTCCCATTCTGCCCCATTGTACGCTGGAGGTGCCCCGCTGTCCATCACCAGTTGCACCTGATGCAAGGTGGATTTCTGTTCAAGAAGCTGCTCGAGCATCAGGAAGGTCGAATTCCACAAGGTGAACACATCCTGGACCAGCTGGTGCACTGGGTAGCCTTGCTCGACCTCCTTTGCCCTGAGGTGGTTGCTGCCCTTCACGCTCTGGTTAAAGAAACCGGCCAGCTTCCTCCCCCGCTCGATCAGGAAGCTACTAGTTCCAATTCCCTTCTCCCCCTGCCCCAATTCCCTTCTCCCCCAAGCCCAGAGCGTCCCTGACCACCAGGTGAAGGGTGTGTGTGGTTCAAGGGATGCCGGTAAAGTCCCCCTCGCGGCCTGCCCTCAATATGTTGGCCGTGTTATCGGTCACCATACACCCCTTGTTGAAGGGATGCCTTGATGTTCCGAGATGTGTGGGGGCCATCCATGGAGGCGGACGACTGGCTGCTGCAGTCGGGAACCTGCTGGCATCCACACCCCGTTCCTTCCTGCTTTGCAGCACAGCGCTGTGGCATCCCCTCAGGTGCCTCACCATGGCAGTTGTGCCATGATTGGTGAGCACCTGGCCATGCTTCACCACCTTCTGGCACAGAATGAACTTTACCTCCCTGGAATAATCCACCTGCACCAACTTAAAATGTAATATCTTAACATGCGGCTAGATGGAGGCTTTTTTGCCCCTTCCTGCCTTCTGGCCCGAACCGGGTGATGCACCACTGACAGCGCTGCTTGGAGGGGCAGAACATGGCGGTGACACAGCTCTCGGAGGGACAGCCATCACCTCAGCTCCAGACATCTCCTCCGTGGGAGTAGTGTCTGCCTAGCTGTCTCCAATCACAGTGTTGTCTCGCGGAGGGGAGTACTGGGACCCTGAGGCTGATGGACTCCCAACCATGCTGCTGCCACTCTCCCTGTGCTTGCTTTAGCTGCTGCTACTGCTGCTCCTCTCCCTGCTGCCATTGCCCGGGGATCAGACGCTGCCTCTGGCAGCTGGGGTTGGGATCCACCAGCCCTGGACTGCTGGGTATTGCCTCAATAATGGGGGATTATGGTGGCTCATGGTGAACTTCGGACCCTGCCCCTTAATCACCTGCACCTACTACTGCAGTCGCAGCAGACAGCCACAGGCTCCTGCACTGCAGGCCTTCCAGTGCCCTGTGTAGCAGTGGAGGATGCTGGCAGGAGGTGCCACCAAACCACACCCCGGCTAGTGCCACTGCTGGGAGCCTTGGAAGTTTGTCTCCCAAAATCAGGCCTGTGCAGTTTGGGGCTTGGACTGCTGCCTGCTGACACTCTGCTGGTACGGCCCCTACCACCTCTGCCACGTGCCCCATTGCCCACCTTACAGGCAGCAGATGAGCCTCTCCTGCTTCCCTTCTCCATGTCTTCCAACCCAAAGAATGCACTTCAAAATTATATACACACACACACACACATTGTGTAGTTAAACTGCGATTAACTATTCTAAAATCTATGGAACTACAAAGGCCTATCTACAAAAGCCTAGTTCTACAAACACACTAAAAATATTAAAACTGAATCACTACACACTATCTATCTATCTATCTATCTATCTATCTATCTATCTATCCATCCATCCACAGGGATGGGGGTGGGGGACACAGACAGCTCACAACAAAGAACGCAGGGAGGGATACAAAATTGAAATGAAACCTAAATCAATCTAATCCTACTCTAAATAAATCCAAAAACAGTGGAAGGGAATCAGGGATGGAATATATACAGGGAGGAGGGAAGGATTCAATGGAGGGTAGGGAGAAAGAACACAGGGAGGGGTAAAAGATAAAAATAACACCTAAATCTATCTAATCTAAATAAATGAAATTATGGAGGTAAATGCGTGGGAATGGGTGAAATAGGAAGAGGATGGAAATGGATTAGGAACACAACGTGCTGGGAGAGGGAGACTTCTGAAAACGCCTGTTGACAGGATCAGTGGCTAGCTCAGAAGGAATTGGAAGGGGGGAGGGCGGTGACTTTTGTTACTTGCTGCACCCACCTTACCACAAGCTCCATTGGCTCTGTGCAGCCTAGCCCTCATGCCAATTGCAGACTGCGAAGCCAGTGGTCTGAGGAAAAGAGGGATGGTGATTGGGCAGGCTGACTGCTAGTCCAAGTCTCTCCACCCCTGGCGCCAGGAAGTCTGCTCCCCAGCTGCCCCCTCCCCTCCCTGGGCATTCCAGTCACGTTTTTCCTGCCCAAACTGTTTGGCCACTTCCATGTTTGGTTCGGCCATTCGGTTCAGCCGTCCGAACGGGCCGAGTTTGTGCCAAACGCCCGAACTGCGTTCGCACATTCCTATTCTCCCACCTTCGTGGCAGCTGCCTGGTCCACCAGAGCTGCAAGGAAGACAGAAGCTGCATGATCCACTGGAGTTGTAAAAGGTCCCACTTTCAACAACAGGAAAACAACAGCACCCTTCATGGCTGCTGCCTGAGGCATCATAGCAAAACAAGGCCTCCCTCCCCGTTCCCCCCCAACGCGCTTTCCATGAACTTCAATCTGACCAGAAAAGGGGCAGGAAGTGCCTGAGTTGTAGAACCTCACCCCCGAGTCTATTACCACCTTCTTTGAGAGAATACAGATGCTGTGTCCTCTGCTTTCCGTGAACAGATCAGAAAGCCCTTCAGTGCATGCACCAGAAGAACTCTTGGGTGTGCTGCCAGCAAACGCAGCTGATTAAAGACAGCCATGTGTAAGTTTTTGCAGCTGGGAAAACCAGAAAAAAACCAAGGAATTCTATGGTTTTCTGCAGGAAAACTGGAATTCCAGTGTTTTCTCTGACCAAAAGGGAATTCTGTGTTTTTCTCTGAAAAACACGGAATTCCATGTTTTTTCCTGTGTTTTTCTGCAGGAAATGGAAAACCAGAAACCCTGGTCATCAATGATCAAGAGGTACGGATCAAGTAAGTCTCAGTTCAGGAGGTAAGGGTCAGAGGCAAAAACAGGGCTAGCAGGATGCTGACTCAAACAGGGCAAGTACAGTAACAGGCGGAGGAGGTGCGGCAGGAACAAACAGAAAAACCAGGGTCCATATTGCACAGCCATATCAGGGCTCAGACAACTTCTAGCTCCCCTCCTTATATGACCCAGGGCAGCCAATGGCAATGCAGACTGGCCTGCCAATCAGAAACGTATGCTCACCAGGAAAGTGGATTGCTGACAGCTGCTGAACTGGATATGTTCAAACTTCCTGGTGGCAGCAAGGCCAGAGAGTTCCTGCCTTGAGCTTCACAGTTCAAGTCTGGAGAAGACTTGCTGCACTTTTGTGCAGCAGGGGCATAACCTGCTAGTTTTTTCTGGTTGGAAACTGTGAAAGAGTGGATTAAGTGGCAACCCCAGCATCATGCAGAAAACTGAGAATAGAGAATGGAACCCATATCTCCTACTGCTCTTGTTACCATCATATTTTACATACAGACACACAAATACGTCCTTGCTGCTTCCAGAACTAATTCTGGAAGCAGATCAGATCAAAACCTAAGATTTTAATGTCTCTTGTAGGGATGGGCAAACAGAACCAATTTCGGATATTCAGTTTGGTTCGGTTCAAAAATCAAGTTCGTTTTGGAAGGTCAGTTCAGTCGACCAAACTGGTTGAGTTCGGTCCGAACTCCGAACTTCCGAACCGCGTTCACCCATCCCTAGTCTCTTGAAATCTGAGGTAGTTTAGACTAATTTTAGTTTGAGGTAAAACTATTGTTTCTGCACAGTCCTATACATACTATGAAAAATACACATTCAGTTATAATAAAAACTACCCGTTCAGAATATCAGAGGCTGGAAAAGAAATAACATTTTACTATAAAAACAATTGCTTCAATTTTCTACAGAACCTTCTGAGTTAGAAGAGAAAAGTCAATTAATACAAAATTTAAGCATAAGTAACAGTGCTATTAACTATTAATCTATTAGAAATATTGTGTGTGTGATGTCACTGCCATAATAGCATCACTTAACCTGAATATGTTTCATTCTACTACTTTAACCTTTCTGTGAGTAGATTTAAAATATGCAACTTTTTCAATTATCTCTTATATCCTGCAATATGTTTCTTGTAGACACTGGAGAAACTGTTATGACCCTTGCAAGTCATAAGACAGTTTTCTACACACAAGGATATGCTCAACAAATTATTCTCAGTTTTAACATGCTAAGTCTAAGAATTTCTATAGCCCTGTACTGAAGTTACAGAAGCCTGCTGTTATAATTTTAAAATGCAATTACCATTCCTCTCAAATAAATTGAGATAAAATCCAGGAAAAGGTGAAATCTTTATGTTTTTTTTAGTTCCCCCCTCTTCTTATAAAAAAAAGCGGAGGGGGGGAGAAAAAAGTAAAAACAAGCCTAGGGAACACTTCAGAGTACAATTATTTTGTAGGGCACTTGAACATTTCTATTGCTTGAAAAAGCTGCACTGCAGCGTCTCATCTCTGCTAGCTATATAAAGCAATGCTACAGTTTGCATTAATTAAAGCCTGCTGTAGTTATGCATTTTATAATTAGCCCTACTTTGGTTCATCGAGTTTAAATTCCCAGTTTTTGTTCTGCTACTCAATATAAAAAGCTTCTTTATAATGCTGTGCTCCAGTAAATTCTGTTTAGCTATTCACACCCACTGGTTAAAGGTCACATATAAATTCCACTTTGGGGCTAAATCCTGCCCTTTCTCGTATTGCTATTAAAGGCAGGAAAAAGAGCTTGGAGAGCCTCTACCTTTGGCTCAAGCAGGAAAGCAGTAAAACTTCAAAGCACTCAAGGGTGATATAGGAGACGATGGCCCTTTTTAAATGGACCACGGCTGTGGAGGCGGTCCATGGGTGAACCGCTGTGGGGTCAGTGTGAGGGTGTGGGTGCACATGGACGCACACCCATCCCCCCCACATCCCCACGCATAGACCAACTGGCGTTTTCTCCAGTTGCTCCGTGCATGGGGGGCAGGATGCTCCCCACGTGGATGATGGGTGTCCATGCATGGGAACATCGCATGTAAAAAGGGCCAACGCCTGAGAATTTGGGTGTTTTTAGACACATGCTTCCCCACCCAGCAACCACCCATCATGCATATTGAAGGGCTGCATAGGGTGTTTATGTGGCCCTGAAAAAGCATGGGTGGGTGATCAATGCTTCCCTTTGGGAGGGCAGAATGCTGAGCTGCCTTAAGGAGGTGATCGTCCGGCCTCTTCTCAAGAAGCCATCTACCCATCTATCAGTTTTTACCCCTCCCCTCCTGCAAAAACAGTTCAGGACAGCTAACAATAATTTAAAAAGAAAATACAAAAACAATAATCTAAATATAATACATAACACACATTAAAACTGCATATTAATATAAAAGAACATAGGAAGGTCATAAAAGCAACAAAAAAATTCCCTACCACCCTAACCCACAACCCCCCACCCTTCATCCCTCTCCCTTACCAAATGCCTGGCATAATAGTCAGGTCTTGCATTGTCTACAAGAGGAGGAGAGGTCTGGGGCAACCCAGGCTTCTGCTGGGAGGGAGTTCCACAGCCTAAGTGTGACCACCGAGAACACCCTCTCCATTGTTGCCCCTGAGATACCCAGGGGACTTCAAGAAAGACGCTCCCAGCATGGGCCAATCCAGAGCATGGGGAGTGAGGCAGCCTCGTAGGTAAGTTTGGTCTAGGCCATATTGGGCTTTATAGGTAAGTACCAACACCTTGAATCGGGCCTGGAAGACAATAGACAGCCATTGCAGGAAACGGAGTCCCGGTGTAATGTGTTCACGGTGGCCCGTCCCCATAAGGAGACAGGCTGCCACATTCTGCACCAGCTGCAGTCTCCAGACTGTCACCAAGGATAGTCACATGTAGAGTGCGTTACAATAGTCTAATCTAGAGGTGATGAAAGCATGGAAGATAGTGGCCAGGTTAGAGTCTGAGGCATATGGTCAAAGCCACCGCACTAGATGTAACTGATGGAAAGCACTCCTTGCCACAGCTCCCACCTGAGCATCCAGGTGGATATGGGAATCAAGGAACACTCCCAGACTTTGAACCTGGGGGACAAGTGGGGCGTGAACCCCATCAATGATGGGGGATGCCACTTCCACTGCCCTACCCACCAGCATCACCTCTGTCTTGTTGGGATTCAACTTCAGTTGGCTCGCCCTCATCCAATCTCCCACTGCAGTGCCACCAGACATCGAGTAAGCACCGAGAATGCCAGACATGGGTCAGATTAAAAAAAGAGGTAGAGTTGGGTGTCATCAGCATATTGATGACACTGAATGTCAAACCTCCTCTTGACCTTGCCCAGCAGCTGCATATACACGTTGAACAGGAGAGGGGACAGAATGGAACCTTGAGGGACCCCACACAAGAGGTCCCAGGAAGATGACAAGCAGCCCCCGAGCACCATCTGCTGGGTTCTCCTGGCCAGGAAGAAGCGGAACCATTCAAGAACAGTCCTGCCCACTCCGGCTGGGTCACTAGACGTTGATTCCCCTGCCAACTATCACCCTGTCTCTAACCTTCATTTTTAGGGAAGGTTATTGAATGGGTAGTGGCTCATTAGCTTCAGGCTCATCTGGATGCTATCGGATTTCTGGACCCTTCGCAGTCTGGTTTTTTTCTGGGCATGGCATGGAGACTGTACTTGTGGCCTTGGTGGAGGATCTTCATTTGGAGTTAGATTGGGAAAAAATCTACCCTGTAGATTTTATGAGATCTTTCAGCAGCTTTTGATACATTGATCATGAGGTGTCGACGACTTGTCTACAGGACCTGGCTGGACTGGGTGGGAAAGCTCTTGAGTGGTTCTGCTCTTTCTTGGTCAGGAGGTCTCAGTGGGTGGTGTTGATAGATTGTTTATCATCTCCTTAGGATCTCCCTTGTGTGGTCCTGCAGGGTTCTATTCTTTCCTCCCTTTTGTTCAATGTGTATATGCAGCTGCTAAGCGAGATCATTCAGAGATTTGGGGTGTGCTGCATCATTATGCTGATGACACCCACCTCTATCTCTCTTTTTCATCTGACCCAGATCCAGCAGTCTTGGTGCTTACCTTTTGCCTGGCTGCATTGGGGGACTGGATGAGGGCAAGTCGACTGAAGATGAATCCTGATAAGACTGGGGTGATTATGGTTTTCCAGTCTTGTGCCCTAGATGGGATTGGGACTTCTCTTATTGATGGGGTCCAGCCCCTCTGGTTGATCGTGTTCACAGCCTCAGAGTGCTTCTGGATTCCTTGATGCACCTGGATTGCCAGGTTGCTTTGGTGGCCAGGAGCACTGTTCACCAACTCCATCTGGTGAAGAGGCTGCAGTCTTTTTTTTTTGACTCAGATTTGGCATCTGTCATCCATACTTTCATCACCTCATGACTAGACTACTATAATGCGCTCTAAGTGGGGCTCCCTTGGTGATGGTTCAGAGGTCGCAGATGGTGCGGAATGTAGGAGACCACCTCCTTACAGGGATGGGTTGCCACGAGCAGATAACACCAGTGCTCCATTCGCTGCACTGGCTCCCCCCGCCCCATTCATTTGCTAGGTTTGGCACTCATGGCATGAGGGCAAGTGGAACACGAACACTTTTGCAACGTGGTTACTGTGCTGTTCATTAACATCGAAAGTGTGTGAGTGTCTTGGAGTGTTAGTGTTTCTAATTCAGCTGTTTGCTATAGTCTGACCCCATTCCCATACTTTCACATAGCATCTCTTGCTTTTATACCACACACTGCCTGTAAGAACACTTTCCATTAAGAGCAAGATACACAGAAAGATTGATCAAAATATAACTTTTAAGCTACCCTGTACTCCGGATATTCAGAAGAAGAAAGGAGTTATTTGAAAAACCTTTGATATAATGAGTAATCTGGAGAAGGTACTTTCTGCAGTGTGAGACAAATCAGAGCTATTTTGAAGGTTGTAAACAATCTATGACATGACCATGGACCAACTGGAGTGTGGATTATGGCTAAACCAAGAATTTCAAAAATTCTTGCAAGAAATTTATACAAGATCAAACACCAGGACCTAGATCGCCCTAATATTTTGGTTCCAGTATGAGATCTTGGGAGATTTCACACAAAATGATCTTTGTTTGTTATTTTTTTAAAGTATTGGGGCATCCCAGGATTCCCCAGGACACTGGCTGACTTACCTCACCCCCAGGACTGCTGACCTCCATTCTTGTGACTGTTTGCTGCTCCCTGCCTTCGCTGCTTTCTGCAGAGAGCTAAGCTTGCTCTTAGCCTCCCATGCCATGCTGCACGCTGCAGAGCTGAATTGGGACCAGACAGTAAATTATCTGAGTGGGGAGGGGAGCAGGAAAGCCTCTCCCCATTTCTGTGCAACACTTTAATCATTCTCTGTTTCCAGGAGGACTGATCAAGAGTGTTCTATCCTGATAGCAATTCCCTTTGAAATACTGATTAGAGTGTTTCACACAACTGGGAAGAGGCTTCCCTCCTTCTCTCCCCACCCAGATAATTTAATGTCAGGTCCAAGCAAAGCTCTGCAGGTCTGGGCCCACAGAGTACAGCGTGGTCAGGGAGGCTAAGAACAAGTTTAGCTCTCTGCAAAATGCAACGGAGGCAGGGAGCAGTGAGGGGCCACCAGACCAAAGGCCAGCAGCACCACAGTAAGTATTTATTTATTATTTTTCTCAATGTTTTCTTGTTTCCTAGAATGAACTGAAAAACACAATTCTGATCAAAAAATGAGAAAATACCAAGAATGAATTTCAGCCCTAGTTCTAAAATTTATTTTCATCACTTCTACTTCAAAAGTATCTGAATTCATAATTAACTGAAGTTGTCAGTTAATATTTCTTTCATTGGCCACAATCCCAAACCCTTCCGAGCGGGATCCACACAGATTCAAAGTGGATTCCCCATGGCACAATTTCTCCACTATGGACTTGTGCGCAATTTGTGAGCGTGCGGGGGTTACATGCGGTTACCATGGGATTGGCCGCATTGAGGGAAATTCCCCCCCACAAAGCATATCATAATCCAGCTAGTCTTAATAAACTCTTACTCCATCAAACTGACCTGACTGACTTCTATCAAATACCTCAGCTTTCTCATAAAAGGGACATGATTAAGAATCTCACTAAGGGTCACCTTCAGCTCCACTAGTTATTGGCAGTGTCCTGGAGTCTCACAATTAGGACATTCAGGTTTATGAGCAAGTGGAACTCTTATTACTGCATATATAAAATATAGTAGTAAGCATCTTCAACAAATTAAGATTATTAATCTTATGGTGTTCATGTAGAGCTAGAAATTAAGATACAGAAGTCTTTGTATTCAAGTTTGCGATATCTGCTCACCATCAAGAACTGCTTCACAAGTCCCTGTGGCAACATTTGGGGGGGGTGGGGGACCCAGTAAATTCAATGACAATCACTTATTAGGTTGAATATGAAAAGTAAACCTGAGAGCTTCAGTGATGCACACAACTCAACTTCATCCTATAGAAATTCAAGTACTAGAACTAATAGAACAATTTCTGTAATACTGAAATAGGATCAAATAATTTTCAGAGTGACAACACTAACTTAATCTCATTCTAAATGTGATTTTCTTGCTGTGCATGAATGTCAGAGACGACATCGACCTTAGTGTCTCTGGTACCTTGAGTGAAGCTAGATTATATAGTTCTCAAAATAGAGTCAGACACTAAAAACTTTCTACAAAGGATTTTCAGCTAAACACTGAAAAATTCACTTCAAAATAAATGTCATGGAAGCCGTTTCTTTCCTTTTTGGTCTCACTGGAGTCAGAAATATTAACATAATGAATGTACAGATGCAAAAAGTTGGAGGCCCAAAATTCTGTGCCTTAGGGCAGTGAGTGTTTTATATTTAAGGGAACAGGCAAAGTGACAATTTTGTTTGAGAAAAATTAGGTCTCAGCACATTTACTTATATTAAAATATATAAATATTTATCATTTCAATTTCCCTTGAAGAGGCAACTAGCAATAGAGAGAAAGAGCTAGAGAAGGAGAGAGAAATTCAGTGAGCTGGAAGGAATATTTGAAGTACTTAAATTTATTTAAGATACTGTAGCTACACTGACTTCATTCCCTTACAAATCAGCTGACTATGGGGCCAATCCCATGCCCCACATGCGCTGTGCGCAACCTATCCAAGCGCACATGCACGTAAGGTGTGCGCATGTCCACTGACGGCACATTGTGCCAAACGGAACCCATGTGGAACCCACGCAGATCCTGTGCGAATCCCGTTTGGGATTATGGCCTATGTCTGCAATAGTGATACTCTTCTCTCAAATAAGAAAGTTAAACAAGTTCCATTTACATGGAAGATAAAAATGTGTTCCTGAATGCAATCCAAATTTTCCACAGCCTAGGCACAGCTACCGAGAACACCGTCTCCATCGTAGCCCCCCAGACCACCCGGAGGACATCAAAAATGGCCCTCCCAGCAGACTGCAGGGGTTGAGATCCAGGACAGGGAGAATGAGGCAATCCCACAGATATGCGAGGCTCTAGACCATTTACGGTTTTATAGTTAAGTACCAACACCTTGAATCGGTCGAAGAAGACTATAGGCAACCAGCGCAGAGCACGGAGCATTGGTGAAATGTGCTTGCGGTGACCCATACCCATAAGGAGATGGATTGCCACATTCTGCACTAGCTTCAGTCTTTGGACCATCACCAAGGTCAGCCCCACTTAGAGTGCATTACAATCGTCCAATCTTGAGGTGATGAAGGTGTGGATGATGGTGACCAGGTCAGAGGGTAATTTCAAATGTTATGCTCTCCCAGGTCACCACAGTGGATTCTCAACCATAGCAAGCCAGCCAACCCCTTCCCGCGGTCCAGGAAAGCCCTGAACAGACATGACGGGAGTGGGACCATGGCAAGGAAATGGATGGAAAGACCATGGCCTGGGGCAGCGCCACAGAAGCGACGCCGATTCCAGACCATGGTCAGAATACCCAGAAGACACTGGGGTGGGAGGCAGACATGGCTGACTGAGGGCAAAGGAATCCAAAAGCGCCAAAAGGCAATGCCCATACAAAGGAAATGGGAAGGGAGGGGGAGGAGCCTCTGAGGAGGCACACACAACAGGCACAGGGAATCCAAGGACACTGAAGAACACAAAGCACACACACACGCCCGGGCGCAAACACACCCGAATGGGAAAGGAAAGGAAGGGGGGAGCACACTGAGAAGGTCAACACACACAGCAACACGGACACGGGGGGGGGGGGGAGCCCTGGGTCAAGGAATGGGTGGGAAATGGGCTGAAAACAGTCCAGGACACAAGGAAAAGCACCCAGAACCCCACTGACAGCACAGGGAGCACGGGCCACCAACCAGCAACACAGGCAGCCCAAGTCACAGGGGTCCTCACAGGGACAGAGCAGGGTCACAGGAGGAGGGTAAACAAGTCGGGGAAGGCGCTGCAGCAGTCCGAGGCAGGTCCAGATGGCAAGGATCCCCCTCGCTGATGCTGAAGCATGGCTGGGGATGGAGGCAAGCAGGAGCCTTCAGGAAGCACACGCAACCCCCCCAAGGAAGCCGGGAGGAGCTGTCCAGGGGCCCCAAGTCCCGCACAGTCATGGTGGCACCCAGGGGGCGGGGGGCAGGCAGGGCATGGACACAGGTGAGCTGGCAGCCATGCAAGGGAGTAAAACACCACGAGGAAAGCTGGTAGCGGTGTCAGGTAGTAGGAACCGACCAAAGGGGGGGCCGAACACAGAGAGGAACACCACAGGCAGCAACGGACAGGAAATGCCCATGGAGGGGGCCCAGTGACACAGGTGAGGGGAGTGGAGGCAAGTGAACGAGCCAGAACAGCCGTGAAGCCGGAATGGCACGGAGTAAGCGGCCAGTGCCCCGAGCCAGCAGGGAGGTGCTGGGAGCACACGGTGGGGCTGTCATCCATGACACCGAAGACACAGGGGGCCTCACAGCCAGCTGCAGGAGGTCATGAAGGGAGCTGGCACCAGTTGGCCCACCAGATGCATGTAGTGGGGCCACTGTAGCATGCCTCAGCAGTAGCCCAGCCCCACTATGTGGTGGCCAATGAGGCAGTAGGCCTCAAACGGATCCGGCACAGTGAGCCCCACCTGAACATCAGCATGGGACCACACAGCAGCCAGCACCCCCAGCTCCAGTCCGGTGGGCCACAACAAGGTACCAACGGGCGGTAATATGCCACCCCACACGACCGCTGGCAGCCACGGGCCCTGTGGATGCAGTAGAGTAAGTAAACGGCCAGGACACGGCCCCCCTCTTCCAGACAGGTCGTGAACCCGGCCAGGCTACACACCAAGAGGGTGGACATGGTCTCCACCACAGATGATGCCACATGCGAGCACCTCATCTCTGGAATCTACCCATCAGGAAAGGGACGGAGGCCAAGCACCTCCGCATGGAGCTGGCAATCACGAGCGCTGGCCTCATAGCCAAAGTAGTGAAGCCTGGAGCTCAGACTCGCAAAGGCACCAGAGAGGGTATCCGGGCAGCACAGGAGCAGTTGCACGGCCGGGGAATGCCACAGGTCACATAGGGCCATGGTCTCCCAGAAGGTCCAGCTATGGGGGGTGCCAGGCGATCCAGGGCACGGGAGCCCAGGGGAAGCACTGCCAGCCATGGTCCAGTGGGCAGAGCGTCTGAGCAGCAAGGACAGAGGGACCCCACAATGCCATGTGGGCTGGGACACGAAGCACGGGAGCTCCAAGGACACGCGATAAGGCCGCAGGCCACAACAGGGCACGGCTAGCAAGCGATGCGTGGGGAGCAGACCCAGCACAGCTGCAGGAACCTAGCACACAGAATGTCCAGCAAGCACTGATAGCAGGGAAGTGATGGCAACAGGCAACCAGCTGCGGACTGCACTGATGGGTGCATGTGGGCTCGGGGAACAAGCCCCCAGAACGGGAGTACAGGTGCACCCAGGGGAGGAGCGTTGTCTTTAGGCACACACCAGCCAGCAGGCGAGCGCAACCTGCACAAGGAACCCAGGGAATGCCCCATCGGCACAGCTGAGCAGCCCACCACCATCTCCGCCACCTCCCCCTCCACCCTGCCTCACTTGCCCTCCGGTCTCCTCTCCCTTCCATCTTTCTCCATCCCACCACATTCCCCTGCTGCTGTGTGCCCTTTAAATCTCCCTCCCGAGTCTGTGTGTTGTGCATTGGCTGACAGCAACGCTGTGTGCTCTGGCCACGGTTGGGGATCATTCGTTCTGATTCCGCCTGGTGGTTGGTGTTCATTTGTTACTTTTGGCAGTTTCCCAGTGGGAATCGCTTTCGCCACTCTTCCAGGGATGGTCCTGTCCTGATGGATGCGTGGTTGGCTTTGGCGCCTCCGGGTAATTGACCATGGTGAACATCTGGATGCCACTGATCAGATGTTCACGGCTCTTTGGCCGCACCGTGGGATTGACCGTGGTTCACTGTGGTTGACCGTGGTATCATCACATCTGAAATTACCCACAGACATATGGCTGAAGCTTCTGCACTAGATGTAACTGGTGGAAAGAACTCCTCACCACAGTCTCCACCTGAAAATTCAGGTGGAGCTGCGAATAGAGCAATACTTGATCCCTCACAGTCTGGCTTTCATCCGGGATATGGCATTGAGACTGCACTTGTGGTTTTGGTCGACAACTTCTCCCATGAGTTGGACCGGGCTCGTTCGACCCTGTTGATCCTGTTAGATCTCTCAGCTGAATTTGATACCGTGTATCATGAGTTGTTGGTGACTTGACTGCGGGACCGGGTAGGGATCGGCGGGACAGTCCTTGAGTGGTTCCTCTCTTTCCTGGCTGGGAGAACCGAACATGTGGCCCTGGGTGATTCTTCATCTTCTCCCCTGGACCTCACATGTGGAGTCACAGAGTTCTATCTTGTTCCCTGTGTGTATATGCAGCCTTTGGGGGAAGTTGTTAGGGAATTTGGCCTATAGTGTCATAAATATGCTGATGACACCCATCTATGTCTTTCCTTTTCATCAGACTGAGGCCCGGCAGTCTCATTGCTCACCCAGTGTTTGATGGTTGTCAGGTACTGGATGAGGGCGAGCCTCCTGAAGTTGAATCCCCTCATGATGGAGGTGATGGTTGTGGGGAAGGCCGGGAGAGTGGTGGACCCCATCATTGATGGGGTCCGTCCTGCCCTGGTATCTCAGGTTTGGAGTCTGGGGGTGCCCCTGGAACCGCAGCTCTGCCTGGATGTCCAAGTGGTGGCTGTGGTGAAGGGGGCATTTCACCAATTACATCTGGTGCGTCGACTTCAGACGTATGTCTCGGACTCGGATCTGGCCAAGATCGTCCATGCTTTTATTACCTCGAGACTGGACTACTGTAATGCACTCTATGTGGGGCTACCTTTGGTGCTGGTTCGGAGACTGCGGCTGATACAGAATGTGGAGGCCCACCTCCTAACGGGGACAGGCCATCACGAGCACATTACACCGGTGCTTCATTCTGTGCACTGGCTGCCGATAGTCTTTCATGCCCAATTCAAGCTGTTGGTGCTGACCTTTGAAGCCCTAAACAGACTGGGCTCAGCCTATCTTCAGAATCGCCTCACCCGCCGGATTTTGGATCAGCCCCTGTGGTTGGCTGGGGGTGCCCTCCTCAAGGTCCCCATGGTTTCTTGGATGTTGACCTTGCAGAGAGCGTTCTCTGTAGCTGTGCCATGGCTGTGGAACTCCTTCCTGCTGGAGGTCGGCCTGACCACCGACCTCCCCTCTTTCCATAGACAACGTAAGACCTGGCTGTTCCACTGTGCCTTTCCCGAGGGACATGTGGTGGGTGGGTTGGGTTAGGGTGGAGGGGATAATTTGTTTTATGGGGTTTTTAATTGTCCTACTGTTTCACTGTTTAAAAGTGTTTTAACATGTTGTTAGCTGCCCCAAGTTGCTTTGAGCAGGATGGGGTGGCATACAAATTTTATAATAAATAAATACTCCCAAACTCCGAACCTGGGAGATCAGCAGGGGAAGAACCCCATCAATGATGGGGAGTGTCATACCCACTACCCTCCCCACCAGCATAACCTCCATCTTGTCAGGATTCAGCTTCAGTTGACTCACCCTCATCCAATCCCCCACAGCCGCCAGATATAAGGTAAGCACCAAAACTACTGGATCTGGGTCAAATGAAAGAGAGAGGTAGCGCTGGCTGCCATCAGCATATTGATGACACCGTACCCCAAACCATCTCACGACCTCGCCCAGCAGCTTCATTTACTATTAAGGCCCTTGTGAGTTGAAAAAGAATGTAGCAGAGTTTTCCCTTTCCTACCTGTTTCACAGGAGTGGGTGTTAATACTCCCTATTCAATCCCAGAGCCTGTAACGCATTCCAATTCAAGTGTCAAGATTACCCCTGGGGCTGCTGACTTCAAGAATACAGGCTTTGCCCAGGGAGTTATCCATGGAACCATGGATATTTTTAGATGTGACAACTCAGTGATCTGCCATGTTTAAACCCACCCTGAGGTGAGCCCCCTCACCCAGGGCAGGGGTCTGCCCGGCTGCCAAACAAATGTTCTGGTGGCTGGGGAGGAGGTGGGGAGAGGGACATGAGTCTGCATGGTCCTACCCCCATGCTACTCAGCAGAGCCCCATCTCCTCCCTGATGGATGGGTGCGGCAGCCTAGGAGCCTATAAAACTGCCATGCCCACCCAAAACTGCTTCAGCCATGGGCCATCAGATGTCCAAGGATACCTACCCCAGACTGTGGCAGGGCTTAAAATGGGATATGCACTGGCTGGGAGCTGCTATGGGGCTTGTACCATGCACACACCCAGGGGCTGTGGAGATGCAAACGTGCTGGCTAAGTGCTATGGAAGTGCTGGAAATTGCCATAAATATGCTGTAAAACCAACGTAAAAATCTTTTAAAATTTCTGGAAAGCCCCAGAAAATGACCAAAAAAATCCAGAAAGCGAGGAGGTGAAAAAATGGCACATGTGTGAATCAGCAAAAATGACAACGTACCCATGGGCACTTGCAAGCACTTCCAAAAGGTCCGTATTTCCCTTTCAAACTGGAGCACTTGCTCTTGTCTCAGCCATACCAGTGACCTTGCCCTGGATCCTCTACTTTGTCTTCCTTGGCCTCCAGTTCCTCATCCCCTCCTGCAAGAGTTTCTGCCCTTGCTTCAGCAAGCATCCCACTGCTTCCCAATGCCCTTCTTAACTATTTCCCAGATTTTCCCTCAGACAGATCTTCTGGCTATGACCCTGCACACTGAACCTAGATGCTAAATCCTGGCTACCTCTCCAGCTGGCTCACCTAGGCCTGACCTCTGACTCAAACCCCCTGGCCTGTACCTCAAATGTGGGTGCCTTTGCATGGATGGCACTCACAGCTCTGCTCCGCCTCACACCTGCATGGCCCATCCATGTAAATGCAGGCCACCAGACGTGCAGGTGGAGAAGAAGTAGAGATGGCAGTGTGTCCACGGCTCCAGCCCCACTAGTGGTGCTTTGGAACATAAGAACATAAGAAGTGCCATACTGGGTCAGACCAATGGTCCTTCTAGCCCAGCATCCTGTGTCCGACAGTGGCCAATCACAGTGGTTTGGGAGAAGCACCCAACAGGTCACAATGGGGGATCCATTCCCTGTTGTTTTCCCCTCAGCTCCCATCATGTTCCCTGTTCCTGTCTGGCTAATAGCTGCTAATTGAAAAAAAAA